>JADRCD010228127.1:0-10114 GCA_019843815.1 Montemys delectorum | reverse complement strand
TTTATAAGTTACTCTTTCTCTGAGATGAATGGTTTTCCAAATTATCACAGCCAATGAACCAGTTTCTTACCCTCACCTAATATCTGTGACACCCTCCAAGCAGAACCATTGTTCATTGAGACAGTTAGTGAATGACTTTATAGATAGACCATCTTAATACACACACTATTTCTTAAATGAATGTAACCTGTTCTCTGTGGCCTGAGAATAAAGTCACTCACTCAAGTCAAATAGCTTTGACCATAGCAGAAAGTCTGTATCCAAAAATCGAGCCTACAATTCATTTCTTGGCACAGCAGAACTGTCAATTCTTAGCTTAGCTACGATGGAAGTGAAATCCTTTGGTGATAGTGATTTGAGGGTCATTGAAATACAGCCTTATTACAATGAAATCCAATGTCTAAAAATTGTTCTTATTTTGGGCTTGTACCACAATAAGAGCCAAGATTTTAAGCTCTACTAAATACAAAACAAACAAACAAACAAAGAAAAAAGACTTTCTATATTTATGTTCATTTTAGAAATACTAGTACTAATGTATTATTTTGAAATATACAGTTTATATATTTGGAGTTATTTAAAATTTTTATTGAGAAAAACATGTATTTTCAGTGTTGTAGACAAGCATCTACATAAAGCTGTTAAGTTGATTGTTGTTTTATATCAAACAACTTTTATAATACTTACTTTTATTGTTATAATATTTTATAAATTATAAAGAATATGACAAAAAAGATATTGTAGGTATTGAAGGGGGAGTCTCTGGGAGAAGTTGGGGTACAAAAGGGAAACAAAATGTGATGAAATCTATTTATTTAAAATATGTTTTTAAATGTTAACAAATTCAGATAAATTGAAATCATGTAACTTTTCTCATCATAATGCAATAAAAGTTTAAAAAACATAAGCGAGGATAAATGCTCAAAACAATATATGCATAGAGAAATGTCAAATATAAATTTTCTATGTGAATTCTGAAGCACATCAAGTTCCACACATGCAACTGGCACACTCTAGCAATTTGTTAACTTATACTAATGTTGTGTAGAAAGAACTCTTGGTTTCCTTGCTTGAAAATGTCTGGCCCTAGAATCATACTGTCCCCAAGGCATACAGCCAAGCAGCAATTTTGACCTTCCTTTAAAATGGTTATCTTCAAGGAGGTCTATGGCAACCAGGGACTCAGTCCTCCCAGTATGCACCTCCATCTACAACTGGGGAAGGAATATACTGCTCCAAGCCTGTCTTTCGTTCAGGAGGTTCACCCTAACCAGGAACATAGTAGGCATGGTCTAACCGGGAACAGAGGTGGCCCTCCCTAATAAGAGACAGCATTGCCTGTCTCCAAGGAAGCATACTCTAACCCAGGACACAGAGCTCTACATAGCTCCAGTCAGAGTCACTCAGGCCAGTTAACACCAGAAAGAACAAGAT
This sequence comes from Montemys delectorum, assembly GCA_019843815.1. Classification (NCBI taxonomy): domain Eukaryota; kingdom Metazoa; phylum Chordata; class Mammalia; order Rodentia; family Muridae; genus Montemys; species Montemys delectorum. The sequence continues at coordinate 8,680 of JADRCD010228127.1, read as the reverse complement.
GACAAGAGGCAAGAAAAGAACATAAGCAATAGAAGCCAATACAATGCAGCAGCATCAGAACCCAGTTCTCCTACAACAGCAATCCCTGGATAACCTAACACACTTGAAAAGCAAGATTCTGACCTAAAATCCCATCTCATGAAGATCACAGAGGCCTTCAAATAGTATATAAGTAACGCCATTAAAGAAACACAGCAAAACCCAGGCAAACAGGTAGAAGCCCTTAAAGAAGAAACAAATAAATCCCTTAAAGACATACAAGAGAATACAATCAAGCCAGTGAAGGAATTGAACAAAACAGTAGAAGACCTAAAAATGGAAATAGAAATAATAAAAGAAATCACAAATGGAAGGAGCCCTGGGGATAGAAAACATAGGAAAGAGGTAGGGAGCTACTAATAGTGGTTTGTTTGTTTGTTTTCATTTGCTTAGTTTTCTCTTGCTTTCTATACGTTTTAAATTTTATTTAATCTTTTTTATTACACTCCAGATTTTATTCCCCTCCCAGTCTACTCCCCCAACTGTTCCACACCCCAAACCACAAGAAACTTTAGAAGAAGGAAGACTAAAAGGTGGACATTTCATTCCTTCTTAAAAAGGGGAATCAAACACCCACAGAAGGAGTGGCAGAGATTAACTATGGAGCAGAGACGGAAGGAAGGACAAGCATATAGCTATCTCCTAAGAGGCTCTGACAATACCTGTCTAATACAGATGTAGAGGCTCACAGCCATTCATTGAACTGAGTACACGGTCCCCAATGAAGGAGTTAGAGAAAGGTTCTATGGAGTTGAAGGGTTCGCAGCCCCTTAGGACGAACAACAATTACTAACTAGTACCCTCAGAGCTCCCAGGGACCCAACCACCAATCAAGGACTATACAGGGTGGGATTGAATGTACTGGCAGCAGGTATATAGTAGAGGATTGCAAATTCGATCATCAATAGGAGTAAAGGACCTCGGCCTTGTGAAGGTTTTGTGCCCCAGTGTAGGGGAATGCCAGGGCCAATAAGTGGGAGAGGGTGGGGTGGCAGGCATGGGGAGGGGGGAGGCAACAGGGGTTTGTTCTTGTTTTTGTTTGTTTGTTTGTTTGTTTGTTTGTTTTGGAGGGGAAAATGGGAAAGGGAAAATGTACATGTAAATAAAGAAAATACCTAATTAAAAAAAAAAAAGAAAAAAAATATGTGGAAGAAAAAACCCAAACAATGAGAGTCCCATAAGCCTTGCAACTTTTGAGATTTTTAGAAACCCCATCTTCCACCTGTTTCCCAGCCTATTATTTTCTGTGAGTTGCTATCATCTTGAAAACAAGCAGATACACTTGGTCTCACAGAATAAATCCAGTTTTAAAATGCCAAAAAAAAAAAAAAAAAAAATTCTCCACACCCAATGATAATGTTTTCTAAGAAAGAATAAGAATAAAGACTTGATAAAGATAATTAATATAATTAATACCTAGAATACTTATTTTGTCTAATTTCTGTCTTTTGGCATGTGATGTGTCTATATGTGCTCATATTCATTTGTGAGGGTAACTTTCATTGCCGTAGTACAGGAGTAGAGATCAGAAAACAACCTGGTGTGTGGCTGTTGCCTTCCACCTTACACACCATTATAAAAAAAACTTTTGCTTCAGCTTCTCCTTCAGGACCCAGTGGTGAGATACCCCCTCAGGAGCTGTCAAAATGGCAGCACAGAGACATCTCAGCCTGCAGCCTGTCCATGATGCCACCTGCCTAAGCAGGAGCTGTCCCTCAGGAGCTGTCCATGGTGGTATTCCTTTCCTACCTCAGCCTACTGCTGTTGTGAGGAGCTGTCCACAATGGTAAGATTTCTTCCCTGCCTCAGCCTACAGCCAAGGTGAAACGCCTCTGCAGGAGCTGTCCGTAGTAGCAATACTTTGTCTCCAGCCTTCTTCCTGCCAGCAGCCCCACAGCGATGGCACCTCATCAAAAACCAGCAGCAGCCTAACCCATGGTGTAGTGGCTATTCCTGGTTGTCAACTTGACTATGTCTTAAATGAACTACAATCCAGAATTAGAAGACTCACCTGTGGCCCTAATCTGGAGGCTGAGAGATACAAGTTTCCGACCTAAATCTTGGCATGGAGACCTTGAGGAATAGTGGCTATGAATCCCATAGGATTAACATAGAAAGCTCTATGAGTTCAAGATCATCTGGGATTAAAGGTGTGGTGGCATAGTGGCTATGAATCCTAGAAGATTAAGACTGGAAGATCTACGAGTTCAAGCAAGGTCATCTGGGGTTAAAGGTGTGTGCCACCACACCTTTAACCTGGGCCACACTTTTTGCTAGAGACCTATATAAGGACATTGGAAGAAGGAAGGCTCTCTCTGCTTCGCCTGCTTGCCTTGTGGGACTGAGCAATTGCTGGATCCTTGGACACACAGCTGCTGCCGACCGTTGTTGGGAGTTGATTGTTGGGAGTTGGACTACAAACTGTAAGTCATCAATAAATTCCTTTGCTACATAGAGACTACCAGAAGTTCTGTGACTCTAGAAAACCCTGACTAAGACATATGGCCAGATGCAGGAAAGGGGGAGGGGACATTGAAAAAGAACCACCAAACACTGAGCAGGAAAACCCACCAATCCCTGAAAAGGAAAGGTTCACAAGCTCAGTACTTAAAATTCCACCAATCCGCATTCTGGAAATCTTTACTGTGAAAAGCTCTGCCCCCTGAGAAATCCTATATAAGCTCTGCTGCCCCCTCCGAGGAGCAGAGGGCAACCATTACTGGATTCATTCTCTCACACCCCGGACCCTCCAATAAGTCTCTTTCATGAGATTTTCTTCTGAGTGACTCTTTCTTCAGAAAAAGCCAAGAAGAAATGAAGCAATGAAGAGAAAAAGAAAGAAGGAGCAGGGCTGGGGCTCCTGAGCTCTTCAGCTCAGCTGGGGAAACCCACCGCTGGGAGCTGCAATAGCTCTGTTGAAGAGGCTTCCTCTCAGAGCTATTTGGTTCCTTAACTCCCGTGTCTCAGGATGCCCTTCCATCCACCTCAGAGCAGTAAGGTTCCTCAGTTCCCGTGTCTCACAATACCCTTCCACTGGAATATCTTCTTCTCATAGGAAAACATGCTCTTTGTCTCAGTGGTAGTTGGGGTTGGCAAAACCACTCACAGAGCATTTCAGGCATATCATAAGGGATCTTACGACTGTTCCATTCAATATACAACCTATTTATTTATTAAAAAATTATATTATATATTAAAATCATATTTCCCTTCTCCCCCCCAACTCCTACCAGATTCTACACACCTCCCAACCTATCTATTTTATATTACTTTTCTTTTTTATTTACTTTTTATAGAAACCCAGATTTATTTGTTAACTATTACAAAGACAAAATATCATTAAGAGTACTTTGCAGACTTCATTTCAGGATTATGTATTCTGTGACAGAAAGCTAAAGTTAAGAGGGTGGACAGTCAAGGACCTAACCTAGGAGAACATAACAGAGGTGATGGTAAATGAGGAAGAACAGAAGCAAAAAGCAAAAAGCAAAAAGCTCCTAACCTAAAACATCCAGGGAATCCAGGATGCAATGAGAGGACCAAACCTAAAGATAATAGGTATAGAAGAGAGTGAAGACTCCCAATGTAATGGGCCAGTAAATATCTTCCACAAAATTATAGAATAAAACTTCTCTAATCTAAAGAGATGCCCATGAACATACAAGAAGCCTACAGAACTCCAAATAGGCTGAACCAGAAAAGAAATTCCTCCCAACACATAAAAATCAAAACACCAAATGCACTAAACAAAGAAAGAATTTTAAAAGCAGTAAGAGAAAAAGATCAAGTAACATATAAGGCAGGCCTATCAGAATTATACCAGGCTTCTCACCAGAGACTATGAAAGCTAGAAGATCCTGGGCAGATGTCATACAGACTCTACAAGAACGCAAACACCAGCCCAGGCTACTATACCCGGCAAAACCTTCAATTACCTTAGATGGAGAAAACGAGATATTCTATGACAAAACAAAATTTACACAGTATCTTTACACAAATCCAGCCCTACAAAGGATAATAGATGGAAAGCATCAACATAAGGAGCAAAACTACACCCTAGAAGAAGTAAGAAAGTAATCTTTTAACAAATCCACACAAACCTAATTCCACCTCTTACAACAAAAACAACAGGAAGTAACAATTACTTTTTCTTAATATCTTTATATGAAAATTAATATTACCAACAGATCCTAATCCATTGAAATCCAAAAATAGGAGGAATTAGAAATTTATTGTCATCCAATGGTCTCTCTGATTTGGTAATTGGAGAAATAAGTCCAATATTATATAATCCATATACACTTTCAGCTTTTTTGTTCATGACAGTGTCTTGCTGCATACAACATAATGGTCTTGAAATCTTGCTTCTCCTATCTCAGCCTCTCTATTAGTAGTATTGTTTATTTCATGTTTTTACACTATACTATGGCTTTCAGAACTACTTACATATTTTAAAAGTATTTCTATTCCAAAAAGTAATGTAGACAATTAATTTGGGAGGGGGGTTGTAAGAGAACAACAAAGTGTGAGTCTGAATGCTTTACTTGACACATTTCTAACTCTTGTATCAAGTTACCACAGTAAGAGCCAAGATCTTAATCTCTACTAAATACAAAACAAACAAACAAAAACACTTTATATACTTATGTTCATTTAAGAAAATATTAATAGTGGTGTATTATTTTGAAATATAGAGTTAATACATTTGGAGTTATTTAAAATTTATATGAGAAAAGTGTTTATGTTTTCAGTATTGCCAAGACAAGCATCTACATAAGACTGTTAAATTGATTGTTGTATTATATCAAACAACTTTTATAATACTCACTTTTAGTATTATAATATTTTATAAATTTTAAAGAATATGATAAAAAAGATATTGTAGGTATTAAAAGGGGATCTCTGGGAGGAGTTAGTGTACAAAAGAAAAACAAGAATGTGACAATTCTATTCACATAAAATATGTTTTTAAATGTTAACCAATTCAGATAAATTGAAATCATGTAACTTTTCTCATCACATTGCAATAAAATTTTAAAAAATTACTATGTTAAAAAAATGCTTCACCAAACCATAAGGACACATACTCAACTATGTTCCCAGCAGCTTTAATAGCTAGAAACTGGAAACAACCTAGATGTCCCTCAGCTGAAGAATAGATAAACAAAATGTGGTACATCTACAAATTAGAATAATGCTCAGCTATTAAAAACAAAGATATCATGAATTTTGAAGGTGAAAGTATGGAACTAAAGAATATCATCCTGAGTGAGGTGACCCAGACCCAGAATGATATGTATGGGCTGTTCCAACTTTATATTCCTTTTATATTCTTTAACCCTATCTCCCTCTCCCTCTCTCTCTCTCTCTCTCTCTCTCTCTCTCTCTCTCTCTCTCTCTCTCATAAAAACATAAAAATAAAAAAATAAATATTAAGACAAAAGAAATGTTCTATAGATGTTCTACTTTAAAGAATATGAGAATTTTATGAACACTGTGAAGTCTCAACAATATCAAAGTGTTCAAGCAACAGTGCATTTCACCTTGTGATCTTTAGCAAAAAGAGAAATTATTGGATTTTATACAATAATGAAAGGATATGGCTTCCTATTGGTTAAAATGGAATTTACACCATTCTGTAGCATTCAAGACAAATCTATAAATGTCCTCAGAAGCTCAGATGATACTGAGTCAACAAGATACTCTGAAAACAGAATTGTCCCACTGGATCATATTCAGGGTGAGGAGTATCTAATATCTCAGTCTCCACAGTCAGAAAACAGATAAAAACCCAAAAGATGCTCCAACAAATAACAAGGACACATGCTCCAATATGTTCATAGCAACCTTATTTATAATAGCCAGAAGCTGGAAAGAACCCAGATATCCCTAAACAGAGGAATAGATACAAAAAATGTGGTACATTTGCACAATGTACCACAGTCATTAAAAACAATGACTTCATGAAATTCTTAGGCAAATGAATGGAATTAGAAAATATCATCCTGAGTGAGGTAACCCAGTTACCAAAGAATGCACATGGTATGCACTCACTGATAAGTGGATATTAGCCCAAAAGCTTGGAATACCCAAGATACAATTCACAGACTATATGAAGTTCAAGAAGAAGGAAGACCAAAGTGTGGATGCTTCTTAGAAGGAGAACAAAATACTCAAGGGAAGAAATATGGAGACAAATTATGAAGCAGAGACTGAAGGAAAAGCCATCCCCACCTGGGGATCCATCCTATATACAAACAACAAATACAGACACTATTTTGGATGCAAAGAAGAGATTGCAGACAGGAGCCTGATATAGCTGCCTCCTGAGAGGCTCTGCCACAGCCTGACAAATACAGAGGCAGATGCTTGCAGCCAACCATTGGACTGAGCACAGGGTTCCCAGTAGAGGAATTAAAGGACTGAAGGAGCTGAAGGGGTTTGCGACCCATAGGAAGAACAATATCAACCAACCAGACTCCCAAGAGCTCCCAGGGACTAAACCACCAACCAGATAAAAATGCTTCAGAGGGATATGTGGCCTCAGAAACAAGGGTAACAAAAACATATGTTCTTTCCTTTGTGGATCCTATGTATGTTAAATGTTCAGTTTGTGTGTGTGTGTGTGTGTGTGTGTGTGTGTGTGTGTGTGTGTGTTTGTATCTTTGTGTGTATACATCTGTGTATACATATACATGTGGGTGTGTGTATGTGTGTGATATTTATTTGTGTACTTATTTGTATGTGTATTAATGTGTGCATATGTATGTATGTTTATATGTTTATGAGATAGGAAGATTTATATAGAAGAGAGATGGACAGAGAATGAGAGAGAGAGAGAGAGAGAGAGAGAGAGAGAGAGAGAGAGAGAGGGAGAGAGAATTAGACAAGAGACTAGAATAAAAAGTGAGAAAAGGAAAATGGAAATAGAAATGTTTAGTGGATATGATCAAAATATATGACATACTTGAAAGATATCACATTATGAAATTTGTGTATAATGAATGCACATCAATAAAAACCTTTAAGGGGCAGCTAAATGACTCAGGATGCAAAGACACTTGCCACCTAGCTTGATGTCAACTGATTATCAGAACCCACATGGAAAAAAGAGAAAATCAAGTTCAAGTTGTCCTCAGATGTCCAAAACACAGCATAGTACGTATTCACGTACAGAGAGCAAGAGAGAGAGGGAGAAAGGGGGGCACACATCCACATAAAGATTAACTAAAAACAAGGAATGTTTGTTTTCTTTGTGAAAAGAAAAAAATCAGGAAAAATACATATACAATTAAGGAAGAAAACTCCCTAGAAACTAGAAGAAAAAAAAAAGAAAAAGAGAAACTTTTCCTTGCCTGGAGACAACAAACCGAAATGCAATTTGCCAACATCATGACCTCAATCCATAGAATCTTATGATTGATACCAGTTTCACAGAACTAAAAAAGAATAAATCCCTCACCTTCAAGCAACAGAGTTTGTGCTAAATTGTTACAGAAAGACTACAAAGATAACACTGAGTTCATCTATACATTTTGATATATAGACTTTTCATACCAAAAGACATAAGAGGCATAGAACACATTACTTTTTGCTGGGCTCTGCGAATTTTGTGTTAGTTTTTCAAGCACACCAGCTCTTAGGCAAAAGGGGGAAATGTGCAGGCCAGGACTGTGTGTGGTGCAGGCAGCTGGTGAGACTCTCAAGGAGGTTTGTGTGGGAGGCTGAAGCACTGTGGGAGGGATGTGTAAATGCTGTTGACAGAAATAAACTGCCATATCTTCAGCCTGCACACTGCTGATGGTGAGAGTGAAGTCTGTCCCAGATCCACTGCCTATGAATCGATCAGGGACTCCAGGGTACCGATCAGATGTCCAGGTGATCAATGGTTTAGGGGTCTGTCCTGGTTTCCACTGGTGCCAGACCAAACAGTGCCTTTGGTTTCCACTCCACAAAAGACTCTGACTGGACTTGCAATGGATAGTGACACTCTCTCCTGCTGACACAGCCAGGGATGATGTATCCTGGGTCAACGCAATTTCCCCACAGGTACCTGCAATAATAATATGCATACATACACAAACATAGATTTGAATAATAGAAATTTGTCATTTAAATGACTTTATAATTTCATATTGTCAAAACATTTATTATGTAAGAAATATTACATGCTGGCACATACTATAAATGTCTTATATACAAAGATGTGACTCTGAAAAGATTATAATACTTTAAATTTCTCACCAGATACCCATAGCAGCAGGAACATGAGGACATGGGTCTGTGATGCCATATTGGCTCTTGCCTGACTGATACAGTCCAGTCACAAGGCAAGGGCCTGGTTTATAAATTCTGAGCAGCTGGGGTGGGCTGGAGGAACCCATGCAAAGCAGACAGAAAATGAAAAACAAATGCCTGGGCAGTGTGTGTGAGAGTGGCTGGTGTCAACCAACATGCAAAAAAATGCCATCAGAAAAAGCACAAGCAAAAACTGAAAGTGAAATCTACTATGGGATCAAATAAGTTTGGGTTAAAAATCCAAGACATATTTCATCAGGTGACTTTCGTAGAAACTTTAGGAGAGCTATCTCAGATTAACCATTTTTAAGCATTCTAGAAAACACAGTAAGATATGCTGAGA
>JADRCD010228126.1:9943-21475 GCA_019843815.1 Montemys delectorum | reverse complement strand
CAACTTAGTACATGCTGTCAAGATCATTAAAGTAAAGCTCTCTTCATAATTCATGCTCTATTCCAAAGTTATTCTGCTGCCCTCTTCTGACATCCATGGGAAGCTATATGCCTTGGTGTCATCCCCACTCCCACCCCACCCCTTCTCAATAAAATAAAGCCTTTTAATAGTGAAGCCCTGAGAAAACATAAATAAAACATAACCCAAAAGAGATGATGCTGTTCAGCTTGGCAGGTCCACGTTGGTAAAGTTGCCAGGTCAGATCATGCTAGAAAAGCAGACTCTTCCTTCAGGCACTGAGGCATGCACTGCACACAGGCACAGAGGCACAGACTACACACAGGCACAGAGGCGCACACTGCACACAGGCACAGAGGCGCACACTGCACACAGGCACACTGCACACAGGCACACACTGCACACAGGCACAGACTGCACAGAAACATACTGCACACAGGCACAGACCATGCAGACTGTACAGAGGCACGCACTGCACACAGGCACATAGGCACACACTGTGCACACTGCACAGAGGCACACACTCCACAGAGCCTTGTGGAGAAAACCTGGATAACAATGATCAAGAGAACTACATTCAGTAGCTGTTTTCAACAGTACCACTCATAGCAACATACTCTAAAAGTATTTGTAAATATATTTCATTTTATGCGTATGAGTGTTTGCCTGAATGTGTGCATGTACATATACCATCTGTGTGCAATGTCCAGAGGCCAGAAGATGATGCCAGATCCCCTGGAACTGGAGTTATAGGTTGACTGGAAACTGAATCCTGGTCCCCTGCAAAAGCAGCAAGTGCTCTTAATGACTGACCCAGCTCTCCTGTCCCTCTAAAAATATTTTTTGCACATACATAAAATAACTATAAAAATCTGATATCTAGCTGGGCGGTGGTGGCACACGCCTTTAATCCCAGCACTTGGGAGGCAGAGGCAGGTGGATTTCTGAGTTCGAGGCCAGCCTGGTCTACAGAGTGAGTTCCAGGACAGCCAGGGCTATACAGAGAAACCTTGTCTCGAAAAACCAAAACCAAAACCAACCAACAAACAAAAAAACCCTGAAATCCATAGCTATTTGAGGTCATCCCTGGCTACTCTCCCTGAAACATGAGACTCTGCCTCAAAAAGAGAGGTGAAAGTGGGAGGAGGGCAACTCCAGTATCGACTGACGAGTACTAATCCAACTATAAAATATCTAAATAATAAAATCATACAGACATGTGTTTTTTAAAACGGGGAATGAGGCAAGAGCGGTGGTGGATGCCGTCACTAATCCTAGCATTGAGAAGGCAGAGGCAAGTGGATCTCTGTGAGTTCAAAGTCATAGTGAGCTACAGGCCAGCCAGAGATACATAGTGAGAGAGAGGAAAGAAAAGAATAGAAAAGGATGGGACTGGTGAGATGGCTCAGCGGGTAAGAGCACCGACTGCTCTCCAGGTTGTGAGTTCAAATCCCAGCAACCACATGGTGACTAACAACCACCCATAATGAGATCTGATGACCTCTTCTGGTACTTCTGAAGACAGTTACAGTGTAGTTATGCATAATAATAAATAAATTTTTAAAAAGTAGGAAAGAAAAGGAGAGAAAAAGAAAGAAAAGAGGAAGGGGTGAATCAGAGAGGAAGAAATTTCTACGGATCAGGAAACTAGTTGTGGAATGCGTAGTATGCCTATCTTATAGATTCTCTGTTCATTTACACACATACACCGAGACACTTTAAATAAGAGCACAGAACCCATTCACAGTTACCTATATGAGGTAAGGCCTTAAGAAATGAGAATTTGGGCTGGAGAGATGGCTCAGAAGTTAAGAGCACCAACTGCTCTTCCAGAGGTCCTAAGTTCAATTCCCAGCAACCACATGGTGGCTCACAACCACCTGTAATGAGATCTGATGCCTTCTTCTGATGTATCTGAAGAGAGTAATGGTGTAGTCATACACATTAAATAAATAAATCTTAAAAGAAAAAAAAAGATAAGAATTTGGGCAAATAGAACCCCTAGAATAGGATACTGATGGCAGACTACCTTTTAGTAATTTTAGCACATGTGACAGGAATCTGTTGACAACTAACTGGAATTTTTAGCATGCATGTATGCATCTACTTGTGCCATGGCACAGTACAGGGTGCCAAAAGACAACTTGTGGGAGTCGGTGCTGTCCTGTCGACCAAACTTGGTCATCATGTTTGATACTGAGTGCTTTTACCTGCTGAGTCATGTTACTGGCTATCAAAATTAACTTAAAAAACAAAACAAAACAAAACAAAAAACACAGGCTGTTTAGCTTCAGCCATGGGCCTTTGTTTTCTCTTTCCCTCTTAGTAGGGTATATTTCTGCTGCTTCTTTCAATATAGCTGTCCGTCCAGTCAATGACAGACAATATCTAGCAGTCAAAACATAAATCCCTTATGCCATTAGTGCATAAAACTGAGAATGAGTTTAGATCCTCAGAACCCATGTGAAGAGTCACATTTGCTAGCACATGCCTACTATGCCAGTGATGGAGAAGCAAAAACAGGAGAATCCCAGAGAATGGCCTCCCAGCCAGTCTCCCAGAACTACTGAGATAAGTAGCAGGCTAAAGACAACCAACGCTGGCCTCTAGTCTCCAGGACATGCACCCGCACACCACTGTGAAAGCCTCTCAAGTTGTAACATATCCTCTGCTGCTTGTCCCCACCCATGGCCCACTTTTCACAGAGAACCTCATCTCTAAAAGGCTCACATTCTATGTAAAAAGCACAGCAGCTTTAACTATGGGACGTAAAGTGTCTCTTACTAAGGCATATCACTCAAAGCTACCTTAGAAAACAAGCTCTGAAAGGAAATCCAAGTTGTCTGAGCCTGTCCCTTCCAGGGAGGCTGTGCACACTCAGGGACAGGAAGTCATTAGTAAGGTGTAAGTGAACCCTTTCTGAGAGTAAGCCGGGAGCTCGACTTTATCCTACCATTCTGTCTGTGTTTGCTATCTCCACAAACTCCTCTCCGATCACAGATTACGTCTTTCCAAGAGGACTATGTGGCAGCAAACTGCTGACAAAGGATTGACGGCTGTTCTCTTCACGTTGGCCCGATTAGCACTTCTATGCCTGCACTGCATACTCTGTCTTTATAAATCACATGCTCACTGTCATGCATAATAACCAGTTACCGAACAGCTAAGGGTATTATCACAAATAGATTGAACTAATCTTTGAATATATGCTCCAAAAATTAAATTTCTTTATAGTTTTCTACCTTTAAACCTAAAGGCAGGCAACACAGAAACTGAATGCCATCCACAGGGCCCTTATGACTGCCATGAAATGCCACTTACACTACAGAGTTCACATCCAATTACTGAACACAAGCAGCCAGACCATCTATCACTTACATTAAAACAAGCAGAACACAGCAGTAAGGCTGCTGGAAGCCATCACATGTTTTAAATGGATTTCTCACCTTTCACATATCAAGGGGTTCTCTTTCCCAGAACAGCTCACCACGGGGTTGGCCTTTTAACAAAGAGAGCTTCCCGAGTTGAAAGAACATTCAGCAGATAGGATGCACAGCAAAGCCCAGTTCAAAGCAAGAGACATCTGCCCCTTGTGTTAAAATACAAAACAGTAAAGGACCTATTATATTAAAAATAATAAGTACACGTAAAAGGAGAGTTTTTTCCAAGAAGTCAAGTATCAGCCTTGCCTTTGGTAAGTGTCCACAATTTAAGGGAATAGTCTAGAATCTATTCTTTTCCTAATTCTTGAGAACAAAGAAACCTATCTTAAGCCCCTTGCTTGGAGCCCCCAATCAAAGCACCATGAAGCCCAGAGCGGCTGCTCATGCACTATGCAGGATTAGCCCCTGAAGCAGCCTGAGAGCCACACAGCAAGCACAGCACACAGCCACTAGTGTCAAACACAGCTCAAGACCATCACCTGACCCTTTGTATCCTTCCTTTACCAAAAGAAAGCACTAAAACCACTCCCAGTAATTAATACACACAACAAGCATGGCTAACGTGGTGAACACTCACATTCTATAGAGTGAGGGGAGAGACAACCAGGAGAGAAGGTCAAGAAGTCACTGTGTCCAAGTCGAGAGAAAGCTGTCAGATTCTACGTGGCAGTGAGAAAATGTTGGGACATGCAGTTAACAGTGCCCAAGAAAATGAGATCCCATGGCACAGCAGAGGTCAGCTCCTGGCAGGTCTCTTTCTGCCTGTCCTGAAGAGTACATGATACAATGTCTCATGACACAGCTGGGGCTCTCACTCAGGGCCTTCTATGTAGCACTGTCCTCCAGTCTGAAGTTTAAGAGGGCCCTGTCCCTCACAAAAGCCCAAGACCCAAAGGGTGACAGCGGCAGCCTTTCTGGTTCCACCTATTCCTGGCTCACAACGAAGTCTTGCCTTGGCAAGTTAATAGTATTTTGTATGGTATTGCCTATATTACAAAGTATCATATCCTAGTATTATAATACTCGGTGGTACATTTACATAAAACAAATAAGATTTATCCAACAAATATACTTTAAATTGCTGTGGTATTTACAATGGACTATCACATATTTGGAAACTGAAATTTCAAGCTCTAATTGTTTGATGGAATATTATATCAGATAAATATATTTAGGAGAAAGAAAACTGTTTTCTTTCTTTCTTTTTTTCTAGTTTTTCGAGACAGGGTTTCTCTGTGTAGCCCTGGCTGTCCTGGAACTGACTCTGTAGACCAGGCTGGCCTTGAACTCAGAAATCCTCCTGCCTCTGCCTCCCAAGTGCTGGGATTAAAGGCGTGCTCTACCACTGCCCAGCTGAAAACTGTTTTCTTAAATATCCACTGACACAGCCGCTCCCTTGGCTCAATGTAAATTTTCCTGGAAAGTTATCCTACTTAAGCTGTTTTATCACTGTTTTGGATACTCTTTAATAAGCTTCACTATTTTGGATACTCTTTAACAATCAGCAAACTCAAAACTTTATGTAAACCTGCTGCCATGCATCAGTATTGGTCACAGCATAGTCCCATTATCTACCAGTCTTATACTACCTTGTATATCTATTTAAGAAAACAAGGGGCTGGAGAGATGGCTCAGCGGTTAAGAGCGCTGACTGCTCTTCCAGAGGTCCTGAGTTCAAATCCCAGCAACCACATGGTGGCTCACAACCATCTGTAATGGGATCTGATACCCTCCTCTGGTGTGTCTGAAGGCAGCAACAGTGTACTTACATACATACAATACATAAATAAATCTTTGGAAGAAAAAAAGACACAAAGAAAAGAGGAGTAGGGAAGAAGGCCCCTGTATGAACCCAAATCTGACAGAAAGCAGCATGTGCCATCTGACCTGGTATGAGCTGGATTATTACATGGGGAAATTCAAGAAGTAAAGGAGAGTTATGGTGCACAGATAAAGTACTCCTCTGTCTGACTCTGCCTTGTGTCTTGTACCTAGTTCTTCTCTTATGGCTTTATGTTCAAATGCTGGCAGCCATGAGAGATAGCACATAAGATTTAGGAATTAGTATTTGTGGTCCTAGGGGTAAATAAAAAGGCATTTTGATAAAAACTAGCACACCAGGTATACTGAGAGGATGGCTCAAGGGACAGCATAGTTTGCAGACATTCCTCACATAAAAATAGATCAATAGTAAGTCAAAATAAATGCCTGCTGACAGCACAACTAAATGAACGCAGATGTTTACATGAACTCTGCACACAAGCAAGGACGGGATAAATTCCCATCAACCATCATGCCTGCCAAGAAAATAAAAACCAGCACTGGGGACTGTGACAGTTAAGGAAGAAGATCCCAGCAGGCAAGGACGTTACAGTAACCGTGTGCTGAAGGGAGGGAAGGTTGGCCAGGTACAGGTTAGACAAAATAAGGCTAAACTACAGGAGCAGACAGACTCTGGCCCTAACAGCAGTCCGTGACACCGTCAGCACAAGGCCCCACTGCAGGGGAAAAGCTGTAAGTGATAGAAAGAAATTTCAACAGAACAGGAAAAATAGATTTTAAAAAAAGGCTCCAGTAAAAGTCATGGATGAAAGAATTGGAAATCAGAGTCAAGAAAGTACTTCTGTTGTTGTTGTTTTGTGGTTTGGTGGAGATGGTGGTTTTAGGTCTGATGCAAGGTTCCTCTGTATAGTCCTGGCTGTCCTCAAGCTCACTCTGCACAGCAGGCTGGCCACAAACTCAGAAAATCCTCCTGCCTCTGCCTCTGCCTCTCTGCCTCTCTGCCCCTGCCTCTCTGCCCCTACCTCTGCCTCCTTGTCCCTCTGTCTCTGGGATTAAAGGAATGTGCTACTACTTCCGGGCTTTGTTGACTTGTTTTTTTTTTTGTTTGTTTTTTGTTTTTTGTTTTTTAAAGCAACAATACAACAACTAAGGAAAATTCTGAAATTAAAAGGAAATAATATTACTCAACCACATCAGTCTAAAAATTTGGGGAAATTAAATTTACAGGGGAGGCTGGGGATTGTGAAGTATAGGCTAATCTGGGGTGTGCAGGGAGATTGTTCCCAAATAACCTAAAATCAGTAACTAAAATAAAGAGTAGAATAATACCTATGCTTCTGAAGAAAGCAAAGAGAAACTTATGTGCATGCAAACATTCTAAGAGAAACAAACTGTAATGCACAATTTCAAAATAAAGATATTGTCAAATAGATGGCTCAAACAGGAAAGAGTCTACATCAGAAATAAAGCAAAAAAAAGCAAGGGGAAAAAAATCACCTAGAAATGAAAAAACAAAACAAACAGACAAACAAACAAACGGAGACAAGAACCGAAGAAACATAAGATGAAAAAGGTTGAAGAAGAAAGGAAACTTGGCTGACCTCTACTCAGCTGTCCCCTGGCTCTCAAGTGCATGCTTTGGCCCAGGGTCACATGCACAAACACATACAACAACTTTTTAAAACAGGACACAAAGCAGTCAGATATGAGGATGTAATCCTATAACCCTATCATTGAGGATAATAAAGGGATTTCAGTTGGACACCATCTTTACACTGAGCCCTGCCCCAATCAAAGTGCTATGGTGAATGTTGAGGACGTTTGCATCACTGTAATCCCTGTATAGTCAGGAAGATCACAAGTTCATGATCATTCTCAAATACTCTCTACTAACATTACCAGACCTGAGGGGAAATCATGCATCATGAAATGTAAAAGAATGAAATCATCCCTGGACTTTGACAGTAGTGTTCTGCACCAATGGAAACACAGCTTGTAGGTTCAGGCATGCACCACCACAACTGGCTGAACCTCTTACTTAACAGCTCTAAGATTTTTGAGTATCAGTATCAGCATCAGTAATTATTACTCTATAGTGTTCTGTAGGAAATGAGATAAAGACAATAAGTATACTATGTTCTAATTCTGACATTTGTGTCCTGGGACCCGAGAGAGCACAGGTGGACTCCAGCTAACATAGATACAAGCTCTGCCTGTCATCCTGAACTGGAGGGAGGTATACATCAGGACTATAGTGCAGTGCACCTGACCAGTTTGACCTTGAAGTTACAGATGCATGCTCACACCATTCGGTATAAATCAAAAGGTCTAGAAATAAAAAAGAAAACAAAAACAAAAACAAAACTCCAGCAGCCATGAAACACAAATTGGATTATGCTTTTGAAATATCATTTCCCAGTAAAAGAAACTAGAAAATTTCCTGGAAGGGTAACTTTGGTTCTACAGCAGGCATGTGCAAGAATGGAAAACTTTCACATACAGTCAAGAAAAACTATCAAACTCCAAGGTCAAATAAAAAAGACTCAGGAGCTAACCCCAAGAAGCACTCCACTAAAACCATGATGGGGCAATGGATTAATGATTACAAGTATTTACAGAAATCCACCAATTCAGAGTACTAAGGTAGCACTTGGAAAGCAGATAATAAAGGGGAGAGAGAGTCTTCACACATGCTGCCCACCGTGACCACAACTGACTAAACCTCTGAAACTGGAAGCCAGCCAATTAAATGGCTTTTCCTTTATAAGAGTTGACATGGCCAGGGCTGGAGAGATGGCTCAACAATTAAGAGTGTGACTGTTCTTCCAGAGGCCCTGAGTTCAATTCCCATGAACTACATGGTGGCTCACAACTATCTATAATGGGATCTGATGCCCTCTTCTGGTGTGTCTGAAGATGGGGACATTGTACTCACATACATGAAACGAATAAATCTTAAAAAAAAAAAAAAAAAAAAAAGAGAGTTGACGTGGCCATGGTGTCTCTTCACACTGACTAAAATTCTGCTTAGATAGATCAGATCTAAGACTACCTAACATCTGGATCCAGCTCCCAGCATACAGGGAATGCAGAGGATAGAGGCTAAGCCATCTGAGATGAGTTCCAGGACAGCCAGGGCTACACAGAGAAACCCTGTCTCGAAAAAACCAAACCAAAATGAGTACTCTACACTGGGGTGCCGATTAACTCTGTAGGGAAAGAAAGGGAACGCCAGCCAGTAAAGGCTGGGAGACAGTCGCACCTCACAGCGACTCCTGAACTACACAAATGTTCTCTCTGTGTGTTTGCATCTCTGTGAGTACAAAGAGATTTAGAAATATAAAAAGACAAAGAGAAGCAAGCACTGACCCTACACTTCACCTCAACTCTGCTTCTGAGAAACATCAGCTAGAGCTCTGCCAACCAGACAATGCAGAAAAGGGGGCAGAACCCTACATAAACAGTCCCAGCAAGGCAAAGGCAAGCTTCCCACCTTAGGCAGATTTCAGCTGGAGACCAGATACCAGAGGTCCTGTGCACAGCAGATAGAAGATGCCCATGCTGACTGACGTCAATATTCCACAACTGTGCAGTTCAGCACTAGACCTACCCTTGCTTCACTGTTGTTTTGTTTTTATTTTTGAGACATTACCTCTCAATGTAGCCTAGGTTGGCATTGAACTCTTGGTCCTCCTACTCCATCTCCTGAGGGTTGGAGTTCCAAGCATAAGTCACTATACCTAGCACCACTTCATTCCCACGAGCCTGTCTTTAAAATCATCATCAACGACTTCTATCCTATATACCTTTCATGCAAGATCACAAGAGATTCTTGTTAGGTTCAAATCTTTTTAAAGTCATCTTTTCACATATTACCTGCATGAAAATAACTCATGTTAGCTCATGAGAATAAACTATAATGTAGCTCAAAATTTTAGCTCTAAGTCACTAAAATAAACAGACATATAAAATCTGTTGAAAATGTTCATTTCTGGGCTGGAGAAATGGCTCAGCGGTTAAGAGAACTGACTGCTCTTTCAGAAATCCTGAGTTCAATTCCCATGGTGGCTCACAACCATCTGTAATGGGATCTGATGCCTTCTTCTGGTGTGTCTGAAGACAGCTACAGTGTACTCACATACATAAATAAAAAAATAATTCTTAAAAAAGAAAAAAAGAAAGAAAGAAAGAAAGAAAGAAAGAAAAGAAAAGAAAAGAAAAGAAAAGAAAAGAAAAGAAAATGTCTACAAACTATACCACAGTCTCTTCCATAACTCTGGCCTGCTCTCAGCACTTTCTGCAGATTTTCCCATGAGATAAATCTCTAATCCCAGGACTAACTCCGGGCTGTAACCTGGGGCCACTACTATTTGGAAGGAGGTCCATGCTTAGGGATCTGGCTCTGAATGCTGCAATCAAAGTGCCAGTTCCCTACACAGCTATCCTTTCCCCAGTAACAGAGCTCCTACAGTACTGGGGAAAAGCCAAACTCAGCATTCAAGCAGCCCAGTAGAGGCCAAGCTATCAAAAAGCTCTAGTGTGTCTCCCTGAGAGTAATTGCTTGTCTGTGGACAGCCAGTGACTACTATGAGTCCACTGCAGAGTCATGCTTTTACAAAGTAAAATTAAAACACCACAGGAGCATCAACTGGCTTTAACAGCTTCTATCAGTTACCCTCGTCTCTGCATTTATCTCACAGTGGATTGGTGATGGTGCAGTCTGTGGGCCACATCTGAGTCACAGTAGCCTCAAGGATTGGGTGTGCTGCAGCTATAGCCTCAGTAGCCATTTGTGACCACAATGAGACCACCTCACTGAAGAGCAGAGGAGAGAGCAGGAGTCTCGGCCATGAAGGCTCACCTTATCTTATGGAACAACAGACAACAACCCTAAAAACCGTATGCTTACATTATTTGTCACTGTGAAGTTTCCAAAACACAGCATGATGGAGCTTTATGTTCACATGAGAATAACCCTGAGAAGTAAGCAGGGTGAGTGGTACCTCCATCTGACAGCTATGAAAACCAATTCCCTAACAGATTAAACAGCTTGTCTCAGCAGTACAGCTAACCGTTCAGAATTAGTAAAAAAGGAAGCCAGCTGGGTCCCCCTTTTCCACGAACAATCTAGTTTTCAGTGAACTGAAATTACTTCATCACAATCATATATAAAACACAATGTAAACTAGAGATGGGAATTCATAATGACACGAGTTTATACACCACTGGGTAGGAAGACCAACAGGCAGCTGGGAAAGCCAAAATGACATTGGATGGCTACACTGAGAGTTTGCCATGTTTTATAAGGCCAGCAAGCAGTTACAAAAGGAAATGGAAAAACAGAAACTCTAGGTGATTTTTCTACTTTTTATTTACTTTTTTTCTACATGAGGCCTCATATTACCCAGGCTGGCCTCAAATTCTGAGGCTCTGATCCTCTTGCCAAGACTCCCAAGAATCTGGGGATACAGTGGCAATGAGGCACACTAGGTTTAGGCTCCTAACAACAGAGCCAGCAATGCAGTAACTGAATTAAAAATGAGTAACACTTAGAACAAAAACCCCCAAAATCTAATCTGAAATAATATCCTGGCTCTAGATAAATCTGTCAAGTAGTAGTTTTTCTTAAAAACTGGAAAATTGTATGGTTAATTATAATCTATTGTGTTTCAATATAAACAAGAGATTTCTTAAAAATAAATAAATAAATAATAATAAAATAGTCTCGAGGACCACCATCGATTTGATTTCTGAGAATTCTTTAGTAGTAAATACTTAACAGCATAGAGCCATCCTCACTTCCCGGGGAAACAAGGACATCTGATCAAATAGCAGTCTGGTTAAAAAGAAAAGTCATCTACAATGGTGGACTACTTTAAGCAAATCTCCCTCACTTAAATGGGTGTCAGACACTCATGTGACAAAAAGGAATAAGGTATTTCTCAAATCAGTAACTATTTGCTAGATTCTAGATTAAACAGAAAAGCCCTCTTAAATTAAATAAGTATTTCCGCTACAATAAATACTTTGTTAGAACATTCTAAAAAAAAACAAGGGAAATTACTTCTATTAATATATTACACTTTGCATATTAAACCTTTCATATTTCTCTATTTTTTAAGCTAATTAACAAGAAAAAAAAGCAGGCAGCACACACTAAACTCCTCCAAGCAATAAAAGCTATTGTTTCAAAACTCTCCCAGGGTCACTGACAATGATTTCTTGCAAGGATCATCTCACCTACCTGCTTGTTTACTACACAACACGTGAGAATAGGTGTAAGTACAGG
>JADRCD010228124.1:0-21377 GCA_019843815.1 Montemys delectorum | reverse complement strand
AACAACAACAACAACAACAACAACAACAACAAATGAACAAATATGACAGAAAATAAAACTCCAATTCAAGCAAATGGTATCCCTAGGCACCACTCTGCCATCTACCTGTTAGGTCATGAGGTTTGAAACTGAAGCTTAGAAACAGCATTGTTCAAGTTATTCTTTTTTTTTTTTTTTTTTTTGGTGATTAATGGCATTCAGAAGCAGTATTAAAACTACTGAAAGAGTTTAAAGCTTTTGGTTTAAGTTATGAGTGGAAACATGGACCAGCTACCTTCAGCTGTGTGTGGACCGAAGAATATAAGATCATGAAGAACACAGGGGTCAAGACTCAATTGAAATAACCTGGGAGAGTCGGCGTGGTGTTTGGGAGACTTGGTGGTTGGGCATGTGTGTGCCCACACTTCTGTGTAGGTGGGTGACAGTAGAGGTTAGAAGACAGCCTTGAGACTGATGCACATAGTGTATGGGAAGACCTGTGCCAACCTACCATGGTTGAACCCAGTAGCGTTCACAGAAATATTTTAGTTTGGAGTCAAGACTAACTTTCTCTGGTCACTGACTTCTTGCCTCCGGCTCATTCATAGAACACCTGCCGACCTCCTTCAAAGCCCCAGCAAAAGTGATACAAGGTCAAAGGGTTGAGTGCTGGATGTGGCTGGACTACTTATTAGAGTCAGGGGGAGAATGACCTAGAACTCAGAGTCACAGTTTGGTATTTTGGTTTTGGCAAAGCTAGATTGCATAAGATTGACGATGTCAACCTTTATCAGGATGAATGAGTCTTCTTTGTACAGTAACATTTTTGTTTATTAGATTACATTTACCTTCAGTGGACCTCACAAAACTCCTTTTCCACCTTCCAGGAAACACAGGTCACTGGCATTGGTGTGAATGCCCTACTGAATATAGGTATGGCTATTAACTTATTCTTGTCATTGAGTTCAAGTTCATGTATTCAGTCCATGCACTAGTCCCCAGTGTCCTGGTGTGGTTTCTCTCTGACTCATCCATCCTCTGTCTTCCCTGAGAACAACACAGCCCTAGAGGCAGATGCCCATTGAGCACACCCAGTGGAACCAGTGCAGTACTAATGTGACATGGGAAAGACAAATGCTTTGCGTAAATAAAAGAGGCTTTGGTGTAGTTTATCATAATCAAATGTAATCTGTAAACTTAATTCATCTCCTGATTCAAAGAAAACCTCCAATTAGAGATAATCAGTGGAATTTATATACAGGCATTAAGAGTTGGCATCATATTTGTGGGATGGAATAGAGCTATTTCTCAATAAATAATCCCTTTCTTTCTTGTCCCACACTGAAATGCTTACACATAAACCCATAATATCTGAGGACAGGGAAATTGGTAAGGTTACATATGAAGCAAGAAAATCCAGAATTTGGTCTTTTTAAAGCCACATAATAAAATAATTGGGGTTCAATGTGTTCTTTTGTATCTATTTGAATTTTTTTCCCTTTGAAATAAAGGGAAATTGAAAGACCAACATCCTCACAAACATTTCTTTTTTAGGTTGAAAAATGGATTGGCTTACCTTGTTAAGATTTTTATAACCTTCTAACTGGCTAGCAGCAGAAGTGAGCTATCCCTTATTTAAAGAGTTACTCGTCTCCCACAGGTGATGATATCACTATTCGGGCCGAGGAAACTCCCACCCATCTGCAGTCACAAGACTCAGAAAAGAAGATGCGGAGAGCTCAAAGGATAATTATCCTTTTTGAATATCGACACACATATTGTTCCAGACGTATGTAGATTTGTGTAGGCAAAAAACTATTTGATTATAAAAGATTCAGTTTCTCCAAAATTTGTAGAGGTTTTTCTTTTTTAAAAAAAAAAAAAAAAACTTGATTAATTAGCTTCAAGGAGAATGGAGCATCTGTTACTTTTTTGTCAACAGATTTTAATAATATTGAACAGTGCTAATTGGAGAGAACTGAAACATAGCTCTTTGTATGTTAAATTAAGACGCTAGCCTCTGTTGTTCCCTCCCCCCCCCACCCCCCCACCAAGTCTTCAGAGTTTTCCTCAGCCACTCAAACTGATGTGATTCTGAATACTTACAGGCAAAAAGGATTCCTGTGAAAAGATGCCATTATTATTTTTGTGATTGTTACTGTACCCCAGAAGGAGAAGAAGGCTGATTGAAGTTGTTGGCTTTGCGGCTCAAGGCTCTCTCTTCAGTGTGGCTGGAGGCAGAAGATGAAACACAAGCTTTCACAGGCTTGATGAGAAGCTGCAGGGAAGCCAAGGCTGCCATAGGAGCAATGGGAACCAGAGAAGGTGGATGTTTACATCTTCAAACATTTGAGACTCTTGCCAGCAGATGGTGAATTGACCATTAAGAGCTGATGGTAAACTTTGGGCACAATTTAGCCTCAGTTCTGAGTAATGAATCAAAATCAGAGGCACTGTTAAGTGAATCAGAATGCTTGTTTGCTGTATAAGAGTGGCTATAGGAGCCCAATGAATGGATAGAAAGGTGAGAAGCAGAGTCAAATAGAAAAAGACAGAAATCAGACTTCTGTGGATATAGCTGTGTGCCTTTAATCAGGTGACTCACAAGCCACAATTTCTTCCTTTGTGTTCTGATGGTGGGAAGACCTCATAAGTGGATAGAGGAGACTCCACAACAGTGGTTACACCCTTTCACCTATTGCTTTTATGACCACACAGGAAGGCATCACCTCTTGCTTCCATCTATAAAATATGTTTTGTGTCCACTAGGTACAGGGATTGGGGTTAAGTGAATGGCAGAACTCCCACAGTCTCCACACAGTTCAGTGGAAGAGGAAGAAGACAAATTCAACAATTCCAGCAGTGTGGGATATTAGAGATTAAACCAGTTTTATTGGAAAAATTGGTCTTGACCAGTTCAACCTTATAAAACCAATAAAAGTCAAATCTGGTGAGTGAAAAAGACAAAATGGCAAGACAACAAAAGAAAGATTTAGAATCGGGGGCAGGTGTTTACAGTTACATTCTGAACTTCAGTTACGAACTGTAGAGCTTCGGGAAAACTACATGGAGCAGAGCAGAATGTGGAGAGGACACAGAGTTCATGTAGGGCAATACTTAGAGAGATGCTGTTGAGGTCATACTGTGCCTTGTCCTAAGTTACTCCATATTTTGTAAAACTGTGATTTTCCCCAGACTATGTAATACTGGTGTGTTTTCCTGTTGGCAGGCTACCATCAATATTCTGAGCATGTTAAGGTAGGCCATGTGATTTGCTCAGTACATTATATTTACTCTATACACATTTTATGAATCATTTTCAACTTAGAATGTTCATAAGGCTATAACCCTAGTTGAAGAGCTTTGACAGGCAATGCTTGGCCAGAGACTCCATATCACAAGCAACAGTTGTCTCTAGTTCCAGGTATTTGAGTGTTCATATGAATAGCACCATTTGTCAGGAATCAGCCACACAGGACAGACTAATAAATGATTTGTTCCTGGGAATCGAAAGGCTACCAGCATGTAAATTTATCATGGTGAATTTGGGACATTAGAGGATGGTTAAATCATATCAAGAAAACTAAGCTCTGAGAACTTACTGGATAAAACAGACCAAAGAATGAGCATAACTCCTTGATTCAGGCCCCATGAAGGGGAGGAAACCTAAGCACCAAGCTAACCACAGCCCTCCTTGACTCTTACCGAACCACCAATATGTCCAATGAGAACTGGCAGGCAGAGAACTCCTGACTATTCCAGGGTCTTCAGCTTGGCTTGATGACTTCACAATCGCTGATGTGACATCCTTGAATTGCCATCTGCCCATCCTCTTGTTCACCAGTTCAGACTTGCTACCCATCCGTGCAAACATGCATTCATCTGCTTTCCATCCTGCTTTTGACTCATGCTCCTGCAGCGCAACTCTGAACCTGCAGCCTGAGTCTGTCTATGATCAGCAGCCAACAGTCTCAGCACTTCCGCCAGATTCCCAGCAGCTGGCTTATGTTATGTTGTTTCTCTCTCAATGAAGATTCCATGTACATTTCTTTTGGCTTCTCTGCTTCTCAGACCCACACTTGCAAAACCTCTTCAGTTCTTCTGCAGCCTCATAACCTTTTATAGCCATCCTGTAACCTACAAAGATCTATGTATTGTGTGAGTATAACATGTGATCCGAGAGTCGATATTTGTAATTAAGATAGAAAAAAAAAAAAAACTGTGTTTGCTTGACTAGGGTTATCAAAGGAAGCAAGAGTATCTATCAAACTGCTGCATGGAGACTATCACAGATTGTGAATTTTTGTTATTCAGTACATTCTGAGATTGTGGGAAGATGTAAACATGTTTGCTTCTGTTTCTGGCACAATATATTCGTGAAAAGTGCAATGAGGGCTAAATCTTGCTGTGTAAGCTGGGGAGATCAGTAGAGATGAGTGGAAGTGTTGTGGCAGATACTCTGTGGGGGCTGGAATGTATTCTTTCATGTAGAGTGTTGAGCTAGTGAGGCTGGTTGGCACTGAGGCTAAACTACTGCAAGCCAAGCTCTGAGAACCCCTACCTTAGCCATAGCAGACTGCTTGTAGGCATGACAATTCCATAATGGACCTGAGTGAGTGAGGGCTGCCTGGAAGTTGGGGACCTGCTGAGAGGCTGCATAGGCGTTTATGGCTGAAATGAGGAGGAGCTAGGCTACTTTGGGAATGAACAGCAAGAGTAGAGGAGAGAGAATTCCACTGGAAGAAACTGGTGTCCGCAGCAAGTGCATGCACTTGATGTACACAGGTAGACATTTTACCAGTGCCTTTCCTACACCAGCTTTTTCACCTTTGCCTATTCTGAACCCCCAAATAATTTTCCCAAGACCATATAGTTAGTTAGTACATAAAATTAAAAATTGAACCTTTATCTGCTTCTCATCCCAGCCCTTTGTAATGTTTATATGTTATCTTGCTTCTTTTTAAGCATGACAGTAGATACTGATGGGTTTCACACATCTCTGATTTCTATTTCTGAAGCACTGAACAGGCTGAACTAAGAACAATTTCCTCTAGAAACCTGTTTTTTAACCCGAGATGGTCCCAGGTAATAATCTTTTGACTTTGATAGCGTGATGGCATTCTGCATGTGGTCAAAGTCACACTTTGAGGTTTTAATTTGGACTTTTATTTTCTTGCGTGGGTGTATTTTTAGTGTGAATTTTTTGTGTATTTAGTGTATTATTCCCCGCATGTTGTTGGACAAAAGGTAGGAAGCCACAGCCCCCATTCATCTCCATAATCATCAGGGGGAACAGCAGTCTGCTCTTCTCTGTGCTGTGTTAACAATCATATCCCGTTGTCCATAATATGCCCATCAAAGGTATCCATGGTGGCGTGCGGAGTACACTTTGAGACTGGGCTCTTCGCCTGTCTGCAGGCTACTGTCAATGTTGCGAGCCTGTTAAGATAGGCTAGGATAAACTGTGATTTTTCTCAGTATATTAGATTTAAAGCAATGCATTTTATGAGTCATCATATTTTCAACTTAGAATGTTTACAAGGATATAACCGCAGTTGAGGAGCATTTTTTTTTTTTTTTACATTATTTAATCTTCAAACTAAATTGGGAACAAAATGAGCCAATGAGCCAAGAGTTAGGTTGCAGAAAACCCACATACAACTGCATAGAGAGATAAATGTATGTCTGCTGGGGTGGGAATATCTCTGGAGAAGATGACAACATTTGCAACCCACCTCATTTTAGGAGCTGTCAGTGCTGGCCAGTTCACATGGCTGCATGGGAAGACTTCAACTTTTTTTTTTTTTTTTTTAAATTACCTATTTACTGTTAGGAGGCATACACCACAGGAGGGGGCTCAGAGAACAATTTGTGGGAGATGGTTCTCTCCTGGGTCAAAGGCTTGGCAGCAAGCACCTTTACCCACTGAGAAATCTTGTCATTCCAGATTTCAATTCTTTACTTGTTTCTCTGGCTGGATGTCCTTGTGTAGTGCCAAACCATACTATGTGTCTGACAACCCTTCTAATGAGGACCTCAAGGGCCACATATGCTCCTTAATTAGTTTGTCCTAACTGACCGTAGAGGGAAGAGTCAGATTTAAAAACTTTAGCATCTTTGTCATAGATATGGTTGGCGTCATTAAACAGATTTTGACTGATAAGGAAACTTGACCACAGAGGATTAAAACCAATTCATCCATCCCCGAAAAAACGAGGGTCAAGGGGGAGAAAATTAAACTCAAGTGATCTTCTTCAATCCTACTCTGCTATCAAAAGGCCATGTTCGATTTAGTCATTTCAGATGACAAAAAATATAAAAGACCAAAGAAGGACAGGGCACTTGTCTTAGTCAGGGTTTCTATTCCTGCACAAACATCACGATCAAGAAGCAAGTTGGGGAGGAAAGGGTTTATTCAGCTTACTTCCATATTGCTGTTGATCACCAGAGGAAGTCAGGACTGGAAACAGGAAGTCAGATCAGGAAACAGCAGCTGAGGCAGAGGCCATGGAGAGATGTCCCTTACTGGCTTGCTTCCCCTGGCTTGCTCAGCCTGCTCTCTTATAGAACCCAAGACTTCCAGCCCAGGGATGGCACCACCCACAAGTGGCCCTTCCCCCTTGATCACTAATTGAGAAAATGCCCCACAGCTGAGTCTCATGGAGACACTTCCCCAACTGAAGCTCCCTTCTCTGTGATAACTCCAGCCTGTGTCAAGTTGACACACAAAACCAGCCAGTACAATTGACCCCTTGTCAACTTGACACACAAACACATCACTATTAAGCCTCAACCCTTATTTTCTTATTCATCCCCAAGATGTAAAGTTCCACAGTCTTTACATATTAAAAGTTCAATCAATTTAAAATATCCAATATCTTTTAAAATTCAGTCTCTTAACTGTGGGCTCCACTAAAATACATTCTTCCTTCAAGAGGGAAAAATATCAGGGCACAGTCACAATCAAAAGCAAAACCAATTTCTGGGATCTAACTCATGATCTTCTGGGCTCCTCTAAGGGCTTTGATCACTTCTCCAGCTCTGCCCTTTGTAGCACACATCTTTATCTTCTGGGCTCCAGATGCCTGTACTCCACTGCTGCTGCTGTTCTTGGTGGTCATTCATGGTACTGGCATCTCTAAAACACTGTCTTCCGCTGTAACTAGGCTTCACCAATAGCCTCTCATAGGCTCTCTTCATGGTGCCAAGCCTCAACTCCTTTGCATGACCCCTTCAGTCCTGGGCCATCAATTGCAACTGAGGCTATACCTTCACCAATGGCCTCCCATGACCTCTCACCGTGCTGAGCCTCAGCTGCTCTTCATGACCCCTTCATGCCTTCAAAACCAGTACCACCTGGGTGACTCTTACACACTACCAAGTCCTGCTGCAGCACAAGGTACAACCTTGGCTATCTCTGGAACACAACCTCTTTGTGCTCTCAGAAAACACTTCCCAGAAGATGTCACCTCAGTGATGCTGGTCTCTTCTTAATCACCACTAATTTCTTAGCTCCAGCTAACCAGCATCAATAGTCCCAGTAATGCAGTTTTCGCTTTAGTAGTTCTGGTACCTTGTTAATCACAGCTGATACTTCAGCCCCACCTAACCAGAACCACAGAATCTTCACAATCAAAACAGCATGGTCTTGATAAGGGTCTTTAATCTTCCCTTTAATTTCACAAGCCAGGCCTCCATCTCTGCACTGTTCTCAACATGATCTTCCAAGCTCCTACAGAACATCTCACAGAGTTCTTAACAACTAGTGGTTCTTCTAGCTCAAAGTTCCAAAGTCCTTCCACAGTCCTCCCCAAAACATGGTCAGGTTGTCACAGGAATACCCCACTATGCTGGTACCAATTTGTCTTAGTCAAGGGTTTCTATTCCAGCATAAACATCATGACCAAGAAGCAAGTTGGGGAGGAAAGGGTTTATTCGGCTTACTTCCACATTGCTGTTGATCACCAGAGGAAGCCAGGACTGGAAACAGGAAGTCAGATCAGGAAACAGCAGCTGAGGCAGAGGCCTTGGAGAGATGTTCTTTACTAGCTTGCTTCTCCTGGCTTGCTCAGCCTGCTCTCTTATAGAACCCAAGACTTCCAGCCCAGGGATGGCACCACCCACAAGGGGCCCTTCCCCCTTGATCACTAATTGAGAAAATGCCCCACAGCTGGGTCTCATGGAGGCACTTCCCCAACTGAAGCTCCCTTCTCTGTGATAACTCTAGCCTGTGTCAAGTTGACACACAAAACCAGCCAGTACAACACTCATTTAGGAACTAAAAAGAGGTCAAACTACCAATGGGATGTTTCAGCATATGATACTGAAGAAATTAAAGGTCATAATAGTTCTTAGGAACATGTTTTGAATAATGGATGGGGAGGTGAGAATCTTTACCCATAAAACAGAAAGTGATCTTTGCATTATTATAAGTAACAACGTCATAACAACAAGTAACAGTTATCATAGTGCAACATATTTAAATATGATAAGCATGGTCATATATTTTTAAATGTCCTCTGTAGTACTGAGATTTCCCATGGCTTGTGCTCCATGACTGTTAACTCATTTCCAAAACACTTGTGCTGCCATGTTCCATGGGGTGTATTTCCCATAGGCACCCGAGATCCACGCATATTCAGCTTCAGAACATACACAGCCATGATTCCACAGTAACAGACACCCAGGTGTTTTTGAGGTCCTTCTAGGCAGCATTAAAGATACCTTTCCCATCAGCTCCCTGGGGAAGACAGCTCTCCTCTGATGTATGATCAGACTGACATTTGGAGTAATTGTGAGCCATTTACTATATGACCATGAGGGTGTGAATGAAAAAGTCCCCATGTGGTTCTTACTAAATGGAAGATATGCGTGCCTCTGTTTTCTCTGATACTAACCAGGACCCTGTGTGGTAAGAATAAGGTGCTTTCCTTGATGTATGAGCTGTAGGTCATTTGCTCCTCCACTATCTTTTTCGGAAATGTCTAGTGTAGGCCCACTTCCGGCCAGTGATAGTCAAGGCAGCCAAAACCAGGGCTTATCACAGCAACGTTTGCTTTATTCTCTTGTCATTTGCCTTCTAAATCTGCTTAAGCTGCTCTAACAAGACTGAGAGATGAAACAACATGCTTTTATGGTCCCTTCATTGTAGAGGAGCCATAATTATAGCCAGTATAATAATCATATACAATTCACAATAACATTAATCATGGCCCTTTCTGCCTTTATAACTTCACATATTCCCCACCTACAAGTACTTAGTCTTAGACAGTGGCATCTTGAATGCATTCATAGGAATGTATTTTGTTTATCTTTTCTTTAAAATCCAACTTTTACTGTGATACTCAAGGTCAAGTTGCCCTAGCATTGGTTTCCCTTGAGGCTCCCCTCCTTCCCATCTTCTCCACAAGTCCTCTGTAAGTGCACATTCCTGAGACTTTTAAATGTGCTCACTTTCCTCTTACAAGGACAATAGACCAGTTGGATTAGGATTCATGGAATCATTTTAGCTTTCCCATTTTTTTTTAAAGGTCCTATGCTCAAATATGGCGACCGTGTGAGGAAATCGATTTGAAGCTCAGCCTCTGAATGTCAGCTGAGTTTATGCCATTGACCTAAAGTGACCCGAATGGCTAGTGGTCAGGTCATGATTGACTTCAGCTTCTCTGATGATGCATCATCAAAACAAACCCTCTGTCTTCCATTTAGCAGTCTTGGACCAGAAGCAGAAGTAGCATGGTGTGTACATGTGTGTAGGTGCGTGTTTATATGTTGTTATAACCAAACTTCTTAATGAAAGGATGAGTCTGTACATTGCAGACATAGAGAGTAACTTAGGAATTGTTCACTCTTCACACAGTACTCATACCAGGCCAAGTATCCAGTCTCCCTTTGCTTTCATCTCTGAACTCTTTGGTTTCTTTTATGGCTCTTCCAATAATTTCAAAATGGACTCCATCTGAAGGTAGTAGCTTCAAGTTTTCTTCAAACTAGAGCATCTCCTTTTTCCTTTTCTTTCTTTCTTTTTTTTTTTTTTTTTACATCAAAATTTCTGCTTTCATAACTTCACGTGTTTCCCCCGTTAGAAGTACTTAGTGTTAACCAATGGCTTCTTGGATGCATTAATAGCAATCTATTTTCTCTTCATCCTCTTTTTTTTATAAAAAAAAATCCAGCTTTTACTATACATTTCTACCTGTTGTGCTGGTATGAACAAGACTATTAACTCAATAGTTTTTTTTTTTTTTTAAGAAAATGTCTTAAGTCTTATTGCCTTCTCTTCAGTGTTGCTTCTAAGCACAGGGAAATGTGTAAAACGCAATTTCCATCCTGTGTTCTCTGTCTAGCGACTGGCAGATAAATAAAAACATCCTTTGCATTGGTAATCTTGACATCCTCAGAGCAACTTTACCCTCCAAGGCAGGGTTAGCGAACAATTCCAAACGACTTAAGGAGACAAGGGTGAGGGTGAACACGCACAGAGAGTAAGATTGACATGAAAGACCCACATATTCACATCTGAGGAAGTCAGCAGAAGTGAGAAGAGGGAAAACAGGGATGATTTTACAAGCCACGATGTATAGAATGGAGGGCTTCAGTACCAGAGGAAGACATCGCATTTTCCTGATGCACCCATCACTTTTCTTCCGGAATGGGGAGAAGCAGACTTTGCGTCTGCTCTTTCTTAACCCACCCTTTCATGTAGTACTTCTCTCTCAACAGTAGCATGGAACCATAATTCTGCAGGAAGTAATTGGGCCTCTCCACTAATGGATGAGGAAGGACATAAGGAGCCCAGTTGAGAGAGCGAAGACAGCCATTCATGCAAATAAATTCTGGCCATATTAATATTGCTATTTAAAGAAAGTCACATTTTTATAAGTCTTTAACTCTGTTTTTATAAAGACAAAAATAGTAACCAGAGCATACAAGGGCTGGCTTTTCTCCTAGAAATATGCACTTTCTTCATATACCTAGCCACTTGGAGACTTGCAGGTTTGCAGGGCAGTAAGACTGTGGTGTCCTGTTTTTCTCTAGGATGGAAAGGTTCATGTTAGCCTCTCCCCGTGACCTTTTGCTGTCTAAATATTAAGCAGACATTAGTGTAACTTCCTGAACCAAATGACATGGAAGTGTTAGGAGACAAGTGAGGGTCAGCAAATGTTTTCTATTAAAAGGCCAGAGAATGGCTAATTCAGGCTCTGAGTTGCAGGGTCTGTCTTGGCTCACCTCTACAGTCAGAGTACAAATGCAGCAAGGAATGGCTATGGCTCTATTCTATTGGGACTTATTTATGGATACTGAAATTTGAATTGTAATTGAAATGTAATTTCAGTGTGTCATAAGATATTACTCTTCTTTTGATTTTTTTTTCCCCCAATGGCTTAAAAAATGTAAAAGAGAGTCCTTGCTTAAGGACTGCCCTCAGACTGGCTGTGCCCATTACTTGATGCCCTCTTGCATAAAGCTTCTGTAGCATAATGGTTAAATCATGGTACTGGAGAATAGTACATTATGGTGTGAATTGATGGGGTTGGGGTGGAGTAACACCCCTGATGCTACTGAAGTATTAATATTGTTGAACCATCTAGATAAGCAGGCTGATTTATTAATAGAATCTTGATTTCCTGTCACAGGTAGACAAAATTTCCAAAGTTGCCTATGGTCAATAGCTTATAGTTCTAACTATCTGTGTAGTACTGTACTAGTCTGCTTTGTGCCACTTGAACAGAATTCCATGGATAGGGTGACTTAGAAAGAAAAATTACTCATTTGGTCCAGGTTCTATGACATGAGAAGTTTAAGGGCACAGTACTCGAATTTGGCAAAAGCAAACTTTGTCATAACATGTGGAGAAGAAATGGGAAGTGGTAAAAGAAGTGTGTGTGTGTGGGGGGGGGAACAAATTCAGTCTTAAAACCCCTCTCCAGGAATCACAATGTTAGACATATTATTAATCTCTTAAAGGCCCTGTCTCACAAAAAGTGCTGCAATATAGCTCATGGTTCCAACTCATGAACCACAGGAGACACAACTCACCCATGCCACGTAAGAATGCAAATTTTCCCACATTCTTCTTCTAGTCCTGAATCCTGAGTTATTCCTGACATTGAATTAGGGAAAAGAGAATCATAGCGACCCAGAGAGTAAAGGAAATAAAAAGCCAGAAAGGCTTCTGAAATAGAGGACATGAGATGGGGTGTGTGTGTGTGTGTGTGTGTGTGTGTGTGTGTGTGTGTCTATACATATGGGCACATGCTACCATGTACCATGTTAAGGTCACAAGACAGTTTGCGAGAATCAGTTCTTTTCTTTTACCTTATGCATCCTAGGGATTTATCTAGCCTTGTATAAAATGCTTTTATATGCAGAGCCATCTTCCTGGCCCTAAACTTACTAAATAGCTGGTAGACTATATTTCTTTAAGGTTCCATACACTGAGCATTTGGTAAGAGATTTCAGACTTATTAATCACATAGCTATATCTAAATCATCATACAAAGCATAACATCAGAAGTGCAAGGTAACATACCATATATATATATATGTATATAGGTATATATATTATACATAATTTTATACAGTCTATGCTGGATTACATGACATTTTAATGTTGTGGACTTTGGCAAAGGTAAACTTTATTCACATATGTTGGAGCTGCAGACATTTGAGAGAGCTAGCATTTAAACTTTGGGCTTTGGTGTTAAGGATTACCCACATTTTACAAAAACGAGGGCTGAAGCCTTGTTTGGGCTCCTACAAGGTTCCAATGATCCTAGTTGGATTCCCTGTTGACTTGTGTATCCTTTTACCAAAATAACAAGGACTTTAACACAACTATTCATTTTAAATGGCAAGTATCATCTTATCAATTAACTATCGATGTGAATATGTAGAAGTATTATGATTCTCAGCCATAGTGGCCTCTCATGACCAGATAACATAAAAAGGCAGAAAAGACAGAGTCTCCATAGGATGAGCACAGCATAAAATTCTGGGTCATAACTGTGACATCTATAGATATATGTATATATAACCAGGATAAATTGCTTAAGAGAAGCCATCAAATCTATAAACTATATTTGAAATGAAGAAGTCTATAGAATAGAGTATATGCTTATGTGCCTAAAACATAATTTTTTTCTCCTCATTATGTCTTTAACTTGAAGCCAAGGTCCAAGATTCACCCAGAACAGTGTCGCCCTTGCTAAGAAGTTCTGTATCTTTCCCACAGGTTTCTTTGCTGACACCTTCTATATACCCATGAATTTCTGACAGGATCACAACACAGAAATATCTCTTCGGTGTGCAGTTCATTTTAAAGATCTTTAGTATCACATGGAAAGGGCTGAAATTGGTATGTTCAACTGTTTCTAACTTTAGGAAGTACATCATTACCAAGATCCTTACCAATCAAAACAATAAGGAATGGCTTTTAATATTCCAACATCTTGCAAGCACAGGAAGCTATAGTTCCCAAATCTCTGGTTATCAAGGATGTTGATGAAAAAGTCTATGATCATTTTGTTACTCCAGGGTTGCTTTGCCCACTCACAATTCTGCCAGTAGTTCTATAGGTAGAGTTGACAATAGTAGAATATTTCTTAGTCATAAGTCAGATTAACAGCTCCAGACAGAACAGTGTATTTGTATTTTCTCTTTGAGTATATACAACTCTTAGTTACAAACTATATATGAGGCAATTCATCTTTTGGTCACATATGGAAATCTTCATAAATACCACAGAAGGCTGGAGATATGATCACCCAGTCTTTTGTACTCTATTTAAATTTGAATACATATCATGCCTTGAACATTTTTAAAATCCTGTTTATTTCTTGTCCTCCACTTCCAATACTGGCAGATAGTTTGCAAACAGAGGGCAAGCACTGAGCCACAAAAGGCAGGGACTGGGCTGTAGTTTCTAGCCACTCTGACCTTCAGTAAGGCTTGCTCTTCTGGAGTTGATGCCTCCTGTGCTGGGGTTTCCTGAAATATTCCTGTTACATGATCCTTATCTCGTTTGCCATGCCAGGCACTTGAGTAGTCCTTCTCGTGTATATTTTCATAAGATTAGATGCTAGTTCTGGGTTCAGATCGTGTTTCACAGGGCCCAGACCATTTTGGGAAAAGGAAAATGTAGCTTTCCTAAATGCAGAAAAAAATGACTAGCCTAAAATTCTGTGTCCAATAGCAATATCTTTCAAGATATTTATTTATTTATTGTTTGTTTGTTTGTTTGTTTGAGGGGTATGTGTGTGTGTGTGTGTGTGTGTGTGTGTGTTTGTGCGTGTATCCATGGAGCCAAAGAAAATATAAGATCGCTAGAGTTATGTGGGTGCTGGGAACTTAACTCACGTCCTCTGGAAGAGCAGTGTGCTGTTAAGAGCTAAGCAATCTCTTCCTCCTTGAAAATATCTTTCAAAATCAAAATCAAAATAAAGATTTTTTTATGTGTATAAAGCATAAAGATGTTTGTCACCATCAGAAACATATATCAGAAGAATAATATTGAATGATGTATTGATTCAGAAATATGAAAATTACACAAAAGGTTAACTATATTGATAAGCAAAGTTTTAAAGCACTAGTTATTTCAACCTCCTTAATATGTAACATAACGCCTGTTTAAAAAAAAAAAAACCTCAACCATGATAGGTATGGTAGTGGAAATGAGGGAAAGTTTGATCAGTAAAAGAATTTTTATAAAATATCAGGTTAAGACTATAACTTTACATCAGTGGTTCTCAACCTGTGAGTTATGACCCCTCTATTTATCAAAAGACCCTTTCACAGGGCTCTCATATTGAATATCAGATATTTACATTATGATTCAAAGCAGCAGAAAAATTACAGTTAAAAAGTAGCAATGAAATAATTTTATGGTTGAGGGTCACTACATGAGGAACTGCATTAATGGGACACAGCATTAGGAGGGTTGAGGACCACTGCTTTATAAAACTCATGATGAACTTAATGGTGTAAACCATCGGCACTGTTAAAAGATCTATTGTGAATAAGTCAATAAGATGATAAAATTAGTGTGAAGGAAAGAGAGAATAAAAGTCAGATAGCACAAATATAAAACAAATAGCAAGGAAATAGACTATAGTCTATGGAAAATGGTAGTGCACTCTGATGGGCTAAACATCACACACCTATTGTCAAATTTGATGCAAAACGAAGATGGTACTTGCAGTATACGTTTTAAATAAAATGACAAAGTAGATAAAATATCAAATTCACAAACATTAAAGAAAATATACAGCAAGATAGTAAAGGAAACAAGGAGTGACTATCATCACCAGGTAAAATTTGTCAAAACACAGGTGATTCCTAGGGTCAAAGACAATCATTTCATAATAGTAAATGGCCCAATTAATAAAGAGGACACTGTGCCAGGTGCGTACGCACCAGTACCAGAGTTTCAGAGCACATGGTGCAAAACCTGGCAGCTTCAGCCAAGAGTAGACAGATCTCTAAGTAAAGATGGAAAGTTGCCCCTCTCTCCATAACTCATGAACTAAATAGATATGTGAGGATGCAAAAGAGTTGGACATCTCCATCACTCAACTTTGTGAAATTAGTGTCTACAGAATTCCACCAAAGAACAACATTGTTATAAGCGTCTTCAAGTGTACATCGAGGATGTAACCAAGGGAGACCATATTCTTGGCTACAAGACAAATCTTAATGCATCTGATCAGACACAAGTCATACAAAGCGGGTTCAATTTGCATACTTGACTTATTTACTCTGGAAAGGAGTAACCAACAGAGCTCAGGAAAATCCTCAAATATTTGGAAACCAAATAACACATTTCTAAACAAACTGCAGTTTAGAGATGAAAGCAGAGGTGAAATTAGAGAGAATTAGAAAGTCGTTTGATTTTAAAAATATTTAAGATGTAGTATCAATAGCGGTGGGCTGTGTTTAGATAGCAGCTTACTGCAACAGTAAGAGAAAACCTCCAATCAATAGTCTCGACTTTCATCCTCAGAGATGAGAGAAAGGAAATGTTAGTTTTTCTTGTCAACCTAGGCTAGATTAAGAGCCATCTAGAGAAGTGGTAGGACATTGCTTCTGAGCATGTATGAGGAGGGGGGCTGTTTTCAGATGGGGTGGCTTGTGTGTGAGATGAATGACAGCTCTCCTCGGCATGCGTGGATGCCACCTAACTGTCTGTGGGCCTAAATGGGAAAAATTTTTAAAAAGTAGAAAATGATAATTTTTCTTTCTCACTCTTTGAAATAGGATGCTGTTCTTTTCGCCGAGGAAATCATAGTTCTGGACTCTGTAGTCATTGAACAGCATTTATATTAGAGGTCTTCTGGATTCTGGGTGTTGAAATAGCTTGTCATGAAACTTTTTAGCTTCCATAATGTGAGCCTATTTGTCTAACAAATTGCCTTTTGTCTGCCTGTCTGTCATCTATATTTATCTATCTGTCATCTATCTGTCTATCTATCCATCTAAATATCTGTCATTTATATTTATCTATATATCTATCATCTATCTATCTGTCATCTATCATCTAGCTATCTATAATGTATATCACCTATCATCTATCGTTTATATTTATCATTTATATCTATCTATATATATAATTATCAATCATCTATCATTTATATCTATATATTTATCTATCTATTATTTATCTCTATCTATCTATCTATCTATCTATCTATCTATCATCTATCAATCTATCATCCATTCATCTTTTCTATTGTTTCTTTGTCTCTGGAGAACCCTGCTTGATATCATGACCCATTGCATCACAATGTATCCAAATTTGAAAAGACTAGCAGTAAAAATTGGTAAGGATATGAATGATTTGAAACTCTGGTAAGATGCTTTTGAAAAAATATAAAATAAATGATGATCTGTACATAAAGAGTTGAATATATACTTGTACTCTGACTTGACCATTCTACTAAAAGATATTTACCTAAGATAAAGGAAACATAGAAATGCTTGCACAAGACTGCTGTGGTAGCATTATTTTTAAACAGCCAAGTCCCTAACCTGGGGGAATGGATGAACAAATACATGGTAGTTTTATATCATGGTATTACTCAGCCTTGAAAGCAATTAATTAGATACTTAGAATGACATGATTGAATGTCTATGCAAATATGTAAGGTGAAAAATGCCAGATAACATGTACTTAATTTATTATTTAATTTGTTGGAATTTTTAGAATTGTAGCGATGGGAGGCAAACCAATGGTTTCTTGAAAAAACAGAAAGGACAGTAGACAAAGGGAATATGAAATGGATGGGTGGAGACTTAGGTGACAATGACTATGTGCACGTCTTAATAGGAGTGATGACTTCCAAGTGTGCTGGTTAGTTTCAACTTGATAGAAGTCAAAATCACCTGAAAAGTGAGCTTCTTGGCATGCCTAGGAATAGTATCTTGATTAGCTTAAGTAAAGTGGGGAAATCTGCCCACTGTGGGTCACACCAGTCCCTAGGCAGGGAGTCCTGATTTGCCAAAGGATAGAGAAAGCAGGCCTAGTACTAGCATGCATGCTTTCAAGCTCTCTGCCTCTCAATGGTGGATATGACATGATCGTTTCCCCCAATATTCTACCATCATGACTTCCCAGCTCTGATGGGCTGTAACCTGGAAACCCGAGCGTAAGTAAACCATCTCTCCTTCAGATTGATTGCTTTTATCAGTATTTTATCACAGCCGCAAAAGAGTAGCAAAGACACATGGTGGTGGGCACATAACCAATGCATATAACTCTACACCTAAAACAAATAGCATATTTTTATTTGTACTTAACAGCACTGTGTTCTTCCTCTGCAATCTTTCTGAAACATCCACTGTAATGTAAAATATTTAATTTATTGAGAGTACTGTGGTTCAATGGATAGGGCAACAAATTGGATTTTGCTTATGGAAGTGATTTGTATGCACTACTTGGTTATCTGAAAAATGCTAGGTTATCAAGGTATGAAATTTCAAGAATGAGTATTGTTACTGAGAGATAAAGCAGGAATTCGAACTCCAAGGCTGGGTCTTAACTATTTGCCTTAAGTCAGCACAGTATACAGTAAAATAAAATTAAAAAGCAAAAGCAATTACATACATATTTACTATATATACTACTATGTATTTAATACATATGAATTTGTAGAAAATATCACACACATATGCAGACAGCACACACACATACATACACACACAGTAAATTACCCCCAATACATCCAAGTAACCATTTAAAGAATTCTAAAAACACAGAATGCTAAACAAACTCCTCAGAGATAAATAACCGCTCAGATTTTGTATTTTGAAGATTTTACTCTCAACTATGCAGGACTCTCCTCAATTTTCACTGAATACACATGCTCCTAAAATATATGCCAACAACATGCAAATGTTTACAGACTTTTGTTTACAACAACAGCAAAGAGAAACGAGGACCCAAAATAGCCCTGTGAATCAGACACAGGCTGGTGGACTGGAAGGGAGGGAGTTTGACAAAGAGGAGGAAAAAGCAAGCAAGAGAGATTGAAAGGTACTGGGGGTAAAGCAGGAGGCCTGAAGCAGAGGGAGAGATATGCAAATGCACATCGACTCTGTAATGAAAAATCTCCTTATTAAAGTGTGCTTTATCAGAGAACAGCCTTCC
Source organism: Montemys delectorum (assembly GCA_019843815.1). Taxonomy (NCBI): domain Eukaryota; kingdom Metazoa; phylum Chordata; class Mammalia; order Rodentia; family Muridae; genus Montemys; species Montemys delectorum. The sequence goes on along the minus strand of JADRCD010228124.1, from coordinate 2,755 downwards.
TTTTAGGAACATATCCAAGCAGAGAGAAAGGCATCTTACTACCCTCATTAAACTGTGCATGGCTTGATGCAATCAGGCTTGTATAATTTGCATATGGAGCAGTTTAATCTAGCTCATCCTGCCTTGCACCTATTGTTAATCACGCCTGGCTTCCCATCCTCCCCCTCCTCTTCCACTAACCCTTTGATTCAGCAGATAAATGAATAGACATCAGGACATCGACATCTTTGTGAGTGATCATGAGCCTTGTTCGTGCAGAATATCCCCTGGTTCAGTGATTATGGTTTTTTTTTCTTTTTTTCTTTTTTTTTTTTTTTTTTCTTTTGACATTCCGTATGTTTCTGACAGTGTCCGTCTTAGTTGATTAAATTTAGAAAAAAAAATGTAGACAGATATATGAACATGATAGAGGAAGATGGTAGGAAATCATGAATGTCCACCTCTAGCCCATGTCTCTGATCTCCTTTAGCCACAAATGATACAAGGATATACCTACTTTATGGAATGAGATTTGCTGCTCTCCACAAAGTTCCTTATAGTCCAGATGTGGAATTTCCTTGGAGAAAAAGGCCATTAAGAGTAGATGGGATTTTTTAGAATTACTCTTGACTGTTAAGTGGTGTGCAGGTCTGAGGGTGGTTGCAATTTGGTGTTCAGTGTGCTGGTGTCTAACAAGTGCGGGAAGAGTAATTGAAAGGTTTGGCAAGGCATGAGAAGGGACAAATCCTAAGCAGGGTAAGGTTATTCCCAAGTTTGTTTCCCAGGTGTTTTTCTCAGATATTCATAATCTCTATGTTTATATACTCTCCTAGTATTAGAGGGATAGGAAAGACATCTAGGAACAAAGATGATGAGGGGAACTTCCCTCTAGAGTCAAGAATAGCCATCGGAAATCTCAAGTGTTGGTCAAAGTGTCCACGACAAATCCATCCCCACCCTGTCCAACCAAAGCACATCCTTAGGCTGCTGCACTGTGGATATCCTACCCTAGTACCATGGTTGGAACATATATGTGTGTGTACCACAAGGGTGGGACTCTAAAAGTTGAAGTGTCAGATGTTTAAGTTAAATGTGCACACCCAGTCGGTGTTATGTTGGCTTGGGTGCTGGCTGAACTCATACTCAAATGGCTGGCCAGAGACTAAGCATGGAGTGTCTAATGGAGTGGTGATGAGCAACCTGGGACCTGTCTGAGAAAGCCCTTCCAAGGATAAACAACTGGCCTGCTCTTTGAAGAGGAGATGAGACAACGACCAGAAAAACATTTTTTTCCCTAGTGGTTTGGGGAATAGTAAGTGTGGTATTAGGGTTTTTATTAAGGGAGCTGAAGGACCCACAAGCAGGAGGACAGAACAGAGGACTAAGGACTGATTTCTTAAAAACGAGTCAGCCATCTTTTCTCTATAAGGTTCACAGATTCCCTGTTTACCTTCCCTTCTCTTCTGTACATCTCAGGGTAAAGAACTAAGTGCAGACAGAACCTGCAGTCTAAAGTTTGAGTGTTCAAATCCTGACCTCTATATCTAGCTCCATTATAGAATTACATGAGTATCACTGTAAGGACCATAAGAGACAGTTTTTACAAGTGCCAAAGTGATAGGTTTTCCTCAAATTCTTAGCTATTATTCTCACGTCAATTTTTAGAGATGAGATACCTCCTCCGCTGCCCGTATCACTATGGCCTCCACATTTCTTATTTCTGGGTTTCTGTCTTAGTCAGGGGTCTCTAGAGTCACAGAACTTATGGTAGTCTCTATATAGTAAAGGAATTTGTTGATGACTTACAGTCTGTAGTCCAACTCCCAACAATGGTCAACAGCAACTGTGAATGGAAGGCCCAAGGATCTAGCAGTTGCTCAGTCCCACAAGGCAAGCAAGAGAAGAGAAAGAGCCTTCCTTCTTCCAATATCCTTATCTATGTCACCTGCAAAAGGTGTGGTCCGGATTAAAGGTGTGCCATCACACCTTTAATCCCAGATGACCTTGAATTTGGAGATCTTCCTGTCTTAATCTTCTAGGATTCATAGCCACTATGCCTCAAGATCTCCATTCCAAGACCCAGATCAAAAACTTGTATCTCTCAGCCTCCAGATTAGGACCACAGATGAGCCTTCCAATTCTGGATTGTAGTTCATTCCAGATATAGTCAAGTTGACAATCAGGAATAGCCATTACAGTATCCCACACAGCTGGACCAGCGGGGAGCCTGAGCCTATTCAGTGAGTGTTTGCTGTCTCAAGAGCTTGAGCCCCAGTCACACAGGGCAAAGTAGATTTGGAGGAGGGTTCCATCATAACACTAGGGCAGCTTTGACAGCAGCCTAAGCAACAAGCTACTGGGGCTTCCACGGTTCCCAATTTGTTGCAAGCCCAATCTTTATGGTGTTCCTTGACTGAGCCAGGCACCCCAATTATTCTCTTCAAATAGGTTCTTTTTCCAACACAGGCAGGACAATTGCTGTGCTGCTTGTTGTTTCTAGGATATCGCACTGTTCTAGCAAGAGGCCCTTGTCTGTTGATGCCACTTGCCTTTTCATTGCCATGCCTTAAACTTCCTATCCATTTGTCACATAAATTCTCTTATAGCTCCATTCCCAATGTCTCCATGTACATGGACCCTTTCTCCGTTGTGCTTCACTGTATCCAGGTATTGTATCCCTGCTTTGCCCACACCCTTTTCTTCTCATTCATCCATTTGTTTAAATTCATAGTGTTATTATGGGACAGTAGTCTATAGATTGCTCTGGACCAATAGG
>JADRCD010228123.1:0-19751 GCA_019843815.1 Montemys delectorum | reverse complement strand
TGTGAGCCTGTGCAGAGGCCAGTGGGCCCAGTGAGCCACTGTGAGCCGAGGGTCCAGGTGACTTTCAAGAGGACAGCTTGAGGAGAGGGAAATGTACACTGTTCTTGGCTCTGCCTTCAGTGTGGTCTCTAGATGCTGAGGACCAGCGGGCCCTCCTGTGTGTTGTAGCCCCACTGAGACCCAGGGGCCGGAACCACTGCTCCTAAGATGTTGCAGAGACAAAGAGAGCTGACTGGGGGCCGTGGTTACTCCAGGAGGGACACTGGAGAGGGACTGTTACTTAAGAAGGGACTGGGCACTGGGGCTACTACATTTAGAGCTTTCTTAACCTGAAGTGCCCTGCTGGGTTCACAGCAGGACACATTTGATCTCTCTGCCCCCTCCTAACATCCTTTTTCTTAGAGAGTAAATCCAGAGGCTTTTGGAGAGAGCCAGTGGTGGGGCTGGGGCGCAGCCATCTACCTAGAGTGAAGGGAGGAAAGAGACTGGGTCCTCTTGAATCTATGCAGCATGACAGAACTGAGGGCACCCCAGATTTGTAACGCAGGATCAGACTTAAGGGTCAGTCGAGGCACAGGGAATTTAAGATGGTGAGCCCTTAAGGAGCACTCCCTGGCAGCAGTAGCCAAGGAGAGCTGTGTGGAGGAGATATTCCTGGAAACTTTACCCAAACGCAGGGTGTAGTTCAAAGGGGCAGAGGCAAGAGAGAGTGCAGAAGCAGAGTGAGGGAGAGAGGAGATGGCCATGTGGTCCAGCAATAAATGAGGGCTTGCTGTGTACCTGGGTGTGCTGAGCCCCTCTCTCATGCATCCTTGCGCTTCATCCTTGCAGCTCCTTACGAGATATATGTTCGTCAGCATGGTTTACAGACAAGCAGGCAGGCTAGGAGTAGCCCAGAGTTATGTATGCAGTAGGCATTGAGCTAGCCAGTGGTACAGCCAGATCCCATACCCTTTATCCTCTCCCATCCCGAGAGCAGAGGCAGTGAGGAAACCGCCTGACTCCAACAAGAGTGTGGTTCACTTGGCTGGCTAGTGACCCTGCGCAGCTTTGGTCAGTTGTACCCGACCCGACCTCCACATCCCCCAGCACCTGTAGGGCACAGTGCTCAACAAGTGTCCAGACTCCTTAGTTGTAATAGATAGTTTTGAGGAACATTATAGGAAGATGTCAGGCCGTGGATTGGGAGGAAGATATTGGACACGAGGATTCCAGCATCCTATCTTTGACGTTCTAGGAGCTGGAAGGAGCTGGGGAGAACTGGGCATCTCAGTGGCCATGGGCAGGAGAACTATGGAAGCTGGTCCTGAAGCCCACGCTAGGGTGTGTGGGAGGCCTGAACTTGGGATGGAGACAGGTATAAAATACAGCAGCATCTCGAGATCTTGCCATCTTGTCAAGGCAAGATAAAGACCCATAAATATTTCAAGAACAGCCCAGGGCTGAGTAACAGGATCGGGGAGGATAAGAAGGTGCCAGGGGCATCGTGTGCTTTGGGCCAAGGGGGGTGGTAGTCAATGTCAGATACAAGCGGAGGCCCCTGTGGTCCTCGAGAATTTGAAGGGAAGGCAGACCTGTATGTACAGTAGGGATATCCAGAAATAATGCAGGGACTGTCCCTACAGAGCCTGCCTGAGTGCAGTCCCCTTCCCCAGTTGTCCTGGACCCAGCTGCTGCTGCTCTGATGTTTCTCTCTTGAGAAACACACTTAGAGGCCTGGATTGGAAGGAGGATGCCATGACAGATCACCTAGCACCTCTCTCAACTCCTCTCTACCTAGACCTTCCACCACCGATGGCAGCTGCACAGACCGACCAGCTCTCCTCAGAGGCCACAGCACAGGTCCTGCCTTCTGCTGGCTGTGCCCTGCCTTCTCATGGGTGCCTGTTCCCAGTCACCCTGACACTGCTCTCAGGATGGAGCAGTGAGCAAAAGGCGCTCTGTCTAGAGTTGGCTCACATAGTAGGGCTACACATAGAATGACTTAGTCTCCTATAGAATGTTCCCCATCCTCTCATTCCCACTAGGTGCTAATAATAATGGTAACCCAGATCTACACTTGGGGGAGTCACGAAGGCTGGCCCTCACCAGGAGATGGGGAGCCAATTCAGATGGGTGAGTTGTTGAGTGTCTAGACTGACTGTATCGAGAGCCATCTGTGCATCCTCCGGCAAGCGGTTTCACCTGCAGGTTTTGACCCCTTCATCTGCACAGGGTGAGGCTGCATTTTCATAGTGCTGCTGGAGCCATGCTGGATATTTGAATAGGTGGTGGTGATAGGTCAGCTTCTGTGATCTCAGGTAGTCTAAGGGTAAAATTAGTCCTCTGCCACCACCAGCAGCCACCCCTGAGAGCTGGCTAGACCTGTACATACAGTAGGGATATGCAGAAATAATGGAGGGACTGTCCCTACAGAGCCTGCCTGAGTGCAGTCCCTTTCCCCAGTTGTCCTTGGACCCAGCTGCTGCTCTGATGTTTCTCTCTTAAGAAACACACTTGGAGGCCTGGATTGGAACATAGACTCCCACAAGACATGTTGGTACATGCCCATAATCCCAGCATTTGAAAGACAGAGGCAAGAGGATCAGGAGTTCAGGACCAGCCTGGGGTATGTAGTGAGTCTGATTCAAGGAAGAACAGCCTCAGAATTTACTCTCCAGCTCCAATCTACTGAATCTGGATCTTATTGTAACAACATGGTAGGGACTCTGTGCCCACTGAGTTTTGGGGACCACCCTGCCTGTCTGCTAGGCTTCTTCTCTTTTGGTCCTTCCTGCCCACCCCCAGAAATGCATCATCATGGACAAGTGGAACAAAAGTTCTAGAAGCCCAGGGTATACACAAATGCTCCACATTCTTTAATCCTTTGATCATGGCACCAAGCATTTGTTCTATAACAGACCAGCATTCTGAATAACACCCTATTCAATGTTAGGGTAACAAAGGGTTAAAGTGGGATTGGTAAAGCAGGGGAGTCTGCATTCAGAGGATGATAGATGTCCTACCTCCTGCTGTAGTAAATGTCACTAATTATGAAGTCCCACCTCCACTGCTGTGTTTCTGAACTTTCCCACTTCTCAGGGGTTGGGAACTTGAAGTTTCTGTTCGCACAGGCCTCCACTGAACTGTCCTGTGTGTCTCTGGCATACATGAATATATTGAGTCATTGGGCCAGCACTGACTGTAGCAACCAGACAATAGGGATCAAGAATTGATTGCCTGGGAAATCGTATTTTCTACAGAGTCATCTGTGAGGGGTTAGAGAACAGACCCGATGAGATGGCCTGGCAGGGAAAAGGTTCCCATGGCTTCCTCTGGACAACCATGGGCATCTTCCCTCCCAGGCAGCCCAGCCTCTCTCTTCCCACAGGCTTTACATATATCACACTAGCCTAGGTCTGCCTGGCAAGTCACAAAAGAGAGCTATCATCCCAACTGTGTATTCTGGGTGAAGCAATTCTAGCTGGCTCTGTGTGGTAGGGAATCATGGGAACTAGTGTGTAATGACAACAGCCAGCACGTGTGTAACAGAGTCACCAGGAACAAACTGGAGGTAGAGAATCCAAGGGCATGGTATTCTGTGTGTCTTAGTCAGGGTTTCTATTCCTGCACAAACATTATGACCATGAAGCAAGTTGGGGAGGAAAGGGTTTATTCAGCTTACTTCCACATGGCTGTTGATCACCAGAGGAAGTCAGGACTGGAACTCAAGCAGGTCAGGAAGCAGGAGCTGATGCAGAGGCCATGGAGGGATGTTCCTTACTGGCTTGCTTCCCCTGGCTTGCTCAGCCTGCTCTCTTATAGAACTCAAGACTTGTAGCCCAGCGATGGCACCACCCACAAGGGGCCCTACCCCCTTGATCACTAATTGAGAAAATGCTCCATAGCTGGATCTCATGGAGGCATTTCCCCAACTGAAGCTCCCTTCTCTGTGATAACTCCAGCCTGTGTCAAGTTGACACACAAAACCAGCCAGTACACCGTGTTACCAGGCCTCCTAGGAAGTGGTGAGGGCAAAGTTGGGATGAAGTCTTGGGTAGATGTGATGGTTGTTATTAATAAAAATAGACCAGTGAGCCCATGTTGGATCCCCTGCCTTCAAAGCTGAGACATTCCCCTGATGCAGAGTTGATATCCTTCTGGGATCAAGCACAGACTGGAGAGCACCAACTTCTGAGCCCTGGAGCATCAAGCAACCCCTCCCCCTTCACTTCTAGGATCCCTTGCAGCTTTCCTGGCTTCCCTTGCAGCTTGCCTGGGATCTAGAGGGAGCTAAGTCCCTTTGTTGTTGCTCAAGCCAAAAACCTGAGCCAGGAAAGTAGACTTTGAGATCTTTGTAGCTTCTTGTGTGAAGTCCAGCAACTCTGCTTATAGGTGGGTTATATGCTGAAGGGTTGAGGGAATGAGCTTGAGAAAGTTAGGGGGATAAAAAGATAGATTCCCCAGGGCTGGAATGACAGGTTTCCCAGCAGTCAAGCCTCCTGACCTGTAGGTCACCTAGCTCATCCCTGAGCGGGGAGGGGGAATATCTCTAATGCCTGTCTATTCTTAAAAGGATTGGCTAAATTTACAGCACCTAATACCTTTTGTCTCTGAGCAGGTGGAGGGTGGAAAGATAATGAAAGGTGAAGACTATCTTATTGTTTCAAGGCCCACAGGGTACCCTGTGATGGGAGTGTTAACTTTTTCTCTAGGCCAGTAGACCAAGGGAGGGCACTATGAACCTCTGGGCTCAGAGCCAGGTGGGACCAGAGGAGGGAGGGAAGATAGATACTCATCAGAACCCCAGAACCCCTAGGCTTTGTTCTGTTGTTTTTTTTTTTTTAATGGAAGCTGCAAACAACACTGGGCAAAACAAGAGTTGGATTGTGCGGGTCTGAAGGAGGGGACAGCATGTAGGGAGGGTATCTTCACATGAGAGGATGGGTAGTTTAAATTTCTAATCTTGAGCGGTCAGGCACTGACAGGCTGTAGCATGAGTATGGCCCAGCTGGAATGCGATCTCAGCACACAGCCAGGGCTGTCTCCTCTCCCAGACAGACAGATGTACCCTTCATTCCCTCTGGGGATTGCAAGGGCCCCTAACCCCTACTTTGTGCTATGTCTGCTTCAGCCCCATCCTTGCCTGCAGCCTTAGGGTAACCCCCTCCCTTTTGCTGCCTTTACAGCAAAATGCAGCTTCAAAGCTTTTCCTTCTACTGGCTTTTGGGTCCTCCTGTTCTTCCTGGCAGGGAATAGGGGCAGGACAAGGTCCCAGGGACTCACTGCAGAGACCAGCTCCTGGGATGGGCATCTCTTCATGTTCTGTGCCTGAGGGACTGAGTTGGGTGTCCTTGGTTCTCTTCTATGACCCCTTCTCTCTTTTTCCTTCTCGCCTGGTCCCAGCCTTCTTGTTCACGTTGACTTTCTGTGAACAGCACAACCCTTGCCCCTCTGTGGCTCCCAGTTCAGCCTGCTACCTGGCTACCTAAGGTGTTCCCATCTCCCCTCTCTGTGACTTAGAAGCTGAATTAGGAGCAAGAGCAGTGAAAGACGCACCTTACTGTGGTAGAAGCACCTTTCTTGCCTGGTAGATGTGGGGGACCTGCAGGTATATGCTCCAAAGGATTGAGTAAACATATTTGCACACCCATGTTTATAGCAGAATCTCCACAGCCAGATGTGAGAACAACCCACACACCAGTTAATGGAATAGTAGATGGCCAGAGTAAATACACACGATATATTATTCTAATACAGCATCTCATCAGCCGTAAAAGTGGACGAGGTTCTGCCGTGTGGTAGCATGAGTGAACCTTGAGTGCACTGTGAAATAAAGCAATTACAGAAATAGTGTATGACTCCACATAAACAAAGTACCAGGAATAAATAAGTCATAGAGGCAAAAGGAAAGTAACCAGGCCCGGGCCTGGAGGATGAGGTGTTCGTGTGCAGTGGATGGAGGGCTTCAGTTTGGGATAATGAAAAGTTTCAGATATGGAACTGAGTAGTAGTCATAGTCATATTACATTGTGACCATACTCAAAGCTATTGAGTTGTATATTTGAAAAAAAAAATGTCCACGTATATTGTAAACACAGTGAACAAGTAGCTGATGGACAGTGTATAGGAGATTGCGGCTGGAGAGCAGGGAGAAAGTCCTGCCTGGCACCTGCTTGGGATTTTATTGCTCTGAGGGTGAGTTTCCCAGGGGTGACTTCGGTAGAAGGCAAGGATGGTATGTCTGTAAACTGTGTTCCCGAGGAGAGAGGATAAGACAGGATGCACGGGAGGCCTACTGCAAGTCTGCTCGCTACTGTGAGCAACTGAGGCCCAATCTGCTCGGGCCCACTGAATGATCACAAAGCTGCCATCTTGGGATTGTCATCAAAGACCAAAAGGTAGAGCTCCGTTCCTATATAGGATGTCCCTGTGAGGTGCTGGACCCTTCCACTTCCAGATCACTGGGCTCAGTGGATCCTGTAGGTGTCTACTGTTTGAATAGCCCCAAGCAGGTGGCACCTGACGTCAGGTACTGCCAGCTGTGCCCGGAGCAGATTGGACAACAGCAACTGGAATAGTAGCAGCCAAAAAGAGCATGTGGGTAACTAGGTATCCAAGAATGAATGGATGGATGAATGAATGAATGAATGATAAATAAGTGCCTGTGGAATAGTCCTTTCTCCCCCCTCTGAGTACTAAACTATTGCAGAATCCAGTTGAATCACGATTCTTTCCTTACCTCAGTAAGTCAGTGTAGGATCACTGCCATGTCTGGTTTCCTCACAGGATATATGTCCATGAGACTCATGTGCCTAGAGATCCCAGTACAGGGGCCTGTAGGCTGCCACAGCAGGCTGACGCTACACTCCATTCTGGGAACTCCATGTCAAGTTCATACAAAGGCCCAGTTCTAGGTGCGCCTAGAAGCTCTGGATAAGATCTGAATAACAGACACAGCATTAGGTCCAGACTATGTCAGCAGGTGTCTCCTCTGCAGTCCCCTCTGGATGGTGGCCCTTTGGTTCTCTTCAGTTCAGGCCACCTGCACAGGGTCAGGCCCTGAACTTGAGCACATCACCTTCCCCAGGCTGTACCCAGGCAGGGAGTAAAACACACATTTACATATCTCACTCAACTGCTCAACGGGAGGGTAGGGGGATAGAAAACTGAGACACATCCTGAGGGCCCACACAAGCTGCCTGAAAGTAAGAGGAAGGGGGAGGGCAGGTTATAGGGTTATAGACATGGTCACCCCATCCCTGTGAACATGGGTATGTTACTCGGCCTCTCTGAGACCATCTTTTCCCATTCAAGCAGTCTGGTTATGAGAATTTCATAAATATTAGGAAGAAGCCATGCATGCATGGGGCATCTATGCTGAGAAGGCTGCCTCAGCCTGTGACACAGGTGCAGTGAACATTGTTATTATTAGGAATCTCAAAGTCATGCCTGAAGCCATGGCTGTGTGATCTCCTTTGCCTGCTAGACCACCATTAAGCCAGAAGTTGAAGAGACCCAGGCTGGCGTCTAGGTCACTGCTGTAGAATTCCATATGTGGAAGAGGATCTGGGTTTGGAAAGAAGGGATTGGAAGAGTGCCATCATCAGGCAAGCAGCCCACCCCAGCCCAGCCCCTGAACCCCCTTACTCCTGCCACTCCCCTACCGTGACCACCACCATCTTTCTACTGCTGTGTGAAGAATGGCCACCCCCTTTGGGTCTTGCAGCAGCACCTTCTGCTGTCCCACAGTTCTGTAAGCCAGGAGCCTCCCACCCTGCAGGCCTCGCTCTCTCCGTCTCCAGTCCACACACACACACACACATACACACACACACACACACACACACACGGTCTTAGAGCTTCAGTCCTACAAGTGAACACTCCACTAATTCTTGGTTATTAGCAAACACTGGTGATCCAGAAGAATGCTCGGGAATGTCGGCGTTGACGCCAGTCCTCCCACTGAGTGCTCAGGGCCTCGCCCCTCTTACCTTGAGCATCTTTCACATGGCCTGTGAGGCATCTACATCTGCTCTTCAGACCTGCTTTGTCATTTTGCAAAGGGGTGGTCTGGAGAAGGTCCAGGTAGCTTTGTTGATGGAATGTGCTGATTGCACAAGTTGTATGGCACTTTCCTTGGGGGGGGGGGGGGGGAGAGGGTGTCACAGGTTCCCAGGTGATGAAAGGGACATAAGACAAACCTTAACATCCTTTACCATCGAGCCTGAAGTCCCCCTGTCCGTGCAGGGAAGGGGTGGGGATCCTGGAAGAGGGGAGGGCTCTGGCTTTTCAGATATGGATGAAGTGTGACTATTGGGGACAAGGGGTGGCAGAGGGCAGTGCGGGGTTTGTGTTCCTATAGACTACAGTGACAATTTTGTTGGCAGACTTCCTCAGCTTATCCCAGGTAGACCTGGTCATGTCTGTTAGACTGAACTCGAATGGGCCAGAGGGCTGCTGGGATGCCCACACTCTTCTAGAGAGCAGCACGTGTAGCCCAGCCTCAGTCACATAGGAAACCCGCCAAGTTTTAGCATTCTGTCAGCAAAAGGAACCCTTGTTCCTGTAGACTAATGTCTCCACATGTCTCTACAGCAAGGTTATAGAATTCTGCTGATAAACTGAGGCCCACAGACCACAGCTATATATGCAACAGTCTAGGGACCAGAGGGGAAGAGCCTCTCTATAGGAGCCATTTCTTGAAGAGATTGTCCCTCTTAAGGGTGTGTCTATCTGGGATGTTCCACTTCTTAGATTAGTGGGGAGGGTATCTATTTTGCTCTGTGTGGATTTAAAGTCAGGATTTTAAGTCAAGCTGGACAGTAAGTCCTGGGTGCTGGTCTAGATTTACCATCTGCTGTCTGAGGCAGTGAACACTAACCCAGGCACCACACAAGTCAGTGTGCTAGGCAATTGGGTAAGTTACCTGTGCCTCCTCTGGGCCTCAGTTTCCCTTCTCATCATAGTGGGAAGTCAGCCAATAGCCCACTAACGGTTCTGGCGATTGAGAGACCAAATTGCTTCTAAGAGTGAAGAGTATTTCTCTAGCGGGGCATCGTCCCGGCCTCCAGCAGCATCTCACCGAGGCTGTCTGTCTGTCTGTCCTCTTCCCCAGCTGCCGGCCCCAGTCCCTGAGTCGGAGGGATGGAGAACTCCTCAGCAGCGTCAGCCTCCTCGGAGGCGGGAAGCAGCCGCTCCCAGGAGATCGAGGAGCTGGAACGCTTCATTGACAGCTACGTGCTGGAGTACCAGGTGCAGGGGCTGCTGACCGACAAGACAGAGGGTGACGGCGAGAGCCAGAGGACACAGTCCCATATCTCCCAGGTGAACGCTGGCCCGGGGCCCAAGGGCTTCAAGAACTCAAAGGCTCGCTCTATACTAGGGACCTGAGTTCTGACTGTGTGTTACCATCTCTCCCCACGCTGCTTCCGTACAGTGATCTCACCTAACCCTGCATCCAGAATCCTGGAGGAGAGGTTTAGAGATCCATCCAGGAAGCCTTTACCTCTACTGAGCACTCTTGACCTTTGAACCCATATCTGGGACCCCACTAGACCACTGTCTCTTAGCATACGTTGTTGATTAGCCACTACCATTTGCTGGGTACTATTCTGCGCCCTCTCTGAGCTTATATTCTCGAGCAGCTCTGGAGATCAAAGCTACCCAACATGTGTGTCTTTGGAGAACTGTGACTTGTGACTCTGACTTCGACTACAGGCAGTTGGTGGGAGCCTAAGAAATGTGTCTTCTCCTCTGCTCCACAGGATGCTCTGTGCCTCTACATACAGATGCACGAGGCATTCAGAGAAGAACCTCAGGGTGCTCTCACCTGCCTGGTAAACTTGTCTCAACTTGGCCTTGCAGGGGAGATGATCTTACTTGTAGAACTGTGGGCTGTGATGGCTTTAGCTACCTGTTATCACATGACATCTTTGCCCAGCACAGCACATCCCCAGTAGATTCTTCTGAGAGTTGCTTCCAAATTTGGTTCTAGATGCCTATTTGACCTTGCTCAAAGCCCCCAATATCAGAGGCTGTTTTCTCTTCTTGTCCCTTTACTTTCTTGGCGACAGGGTTTTTCTATGCAGCCCTGACTGTCCTGGAACTCGCTTAGTAGATCGGGTTGGCCGAGGACTCACCAAGATTCGCCTGCCTCTGTCTCCCCAGGGCTTGAATTAAAAGTGTGCACTACCATTTCTCAGAGAGGCTCAGTTGTCTTTTCTGTCAAATGGTATTCACTGGCTGCCTCAGGGAAGCTGGACTGTCAAGGAAGCCAAGGATAGGTGTTGCCAAACACTGAGGCGATGAAGGGTCTTCTCCCCTGTCCAGGGCCAGCATGCCAGGGACACCTCTTGTAGTGTCCCTCTTCAAGCCTGGGTATTCAAGTAAAGGATAAGCTACTTGGGATTCTTGCCTTAGAGAAAAGCCAAATGTAACCACCTAGCTCACTGCCCAGTAAGGACAAAAGCCTAGTCTTCCAGTGTCTTAGTCAGGGTCTGTATTCCTGCATAAAACATCATAACCAAGAAGCAAGTTGGGGAGGAAAGGGTTTATTCAGCGTACACTTCCACATTGCTGTTTACCACCATAGGAAGTCAGGACTGGAACTCACACAGGGCAGGAACTTGGAGGCAGGCGTACATGCAGAAGCCATGGAGGAATGCTGCTTACTGGCTTGCTTCCCCTGGCTTGCTCAGCTTGCTCTCTTATAGAACCCAAGACCACCAGCCCAGGGATGGCACCACCCACAATGGGCTGGGCCCTCCTCCCTTGATCACTAATTGAGAAAATTCCTTATAGCTGGATCTCATGGAGGCACCTCCTCAAAGGAGGCTCCTCTCTCTGTGATAACTCCAGCTTGTGTCAAGCTGACATACAAAACCAATCCCCTCGTCATTCAGCTGACCCCTCGTCAACTTCACACACACACACACACACACATCACTATTAAGCCTCAACCCTTACTTTCTTATTCATCCCCAAGATCTAAGTAAGTTTAAAAGTCTCACAGTCTTTACAAATTCTTACATATTAAAATTTTGATCCCTTTAAAATATCCAGTCTCTTTTAAAATCCAAAGTCTTTTTACAATTCAGAGTCTCTTAACTTTGGGCTCCACTGAAATACTTTCTTCCTTCAGGTACAGACACAATCAAAATCAAAATCAAAATCAAACTCCAACCGTCCAATGTCTGGGATCCACTCCTGATCTTCCAGGCTCCTCAAAGGGCTTTGGTCACTTCTCCAGCCCTGTCCTTTGTAGCACACAGCTTGTCTTCTAGGCTCCAGCTGCCTGTACTCCACTGCTGCTGCTATCCTTGATGGTCTCTTCTTCTTTTTTTTTTTTTATTAGATATTTTCTTTATTTACATGTAAATTTTCCCTTTCCCAGGTTCCCCTCCAAAAAACAAACAAACAAACAAAAACAGCAAGAACAATGATGGTCTCTTCTTAATCACTGATAATTTCTTAGCTCTACCTAACCAGCATCAATAGTCCCAGTAATGCAAAATTTCGCTTTAGTAGTTCTGGTATCTTGTTAATCACAGCTGATTCTTCTGCTGCAGCTAACCAAAACCACAGAATCTTCACAATCAAAACAACATGGCCCTGATAAGAGTCTTTAACCTTCCCTCTGAAATTTCACAAGTCAGGCCTCCATCTCTGCACTGTTCTCAACATGGTCTTCCAACCTCCTACACAATGTCCCACAGACCTCTCTTAACATCCCAATGACTCTTCTAGCTCAAAGTTCCAAAGTCCTTCCACAGTCCTCCCCAAAACATGGTCAGGTTGCCACAGAAATACCCACTATGCTGTTACCAGTTTGTCTTAGTCAGGGTTTGTATTCCTACACAAAACGTCATGACCAAGAAGCAAGTTGGGGAGGAAAGGATTTATTCAACTTACATTTCCACATTACTGTTCATCACCAAAGGAAGTCAGAACTAGAACTCAAGCAAGTCAGGAAGTAGGAGCTGATGCAGAAGCCATGGAGGGATGTTACTTACTGGCTGGCTTCCCCTGACTTGCTCAGCTTGCTTTCTTCTAGAACCCAGGACTACCAGCCCAGAGATGGCACCACCCACAATGGGCTGGACCCTCCCTCCCCCCTTGATCACTAATTGAGAAAATGCCCCACAGCTGGATCTCATGGAGGCATTTCCTGAAAGGCTCCTTTCTCTATGATAACTCCAGCCTGTGTCAAGTTGGCACACAGAACCAGCCAGTACATCCAGCTTTTTAGAAAACCAGAATGAAGCCCAGACCAGGAGTCAGCCTGGGACATCCTTTTTTTTTTTCCCCCAAATTTTTCTCCTTCCTCTTCTTTTTAAGATTTATTTATATATTTTATGTATAAGAGTACACTGTAGCTGTCTAGAAGAGGGCATCAGATCCTATTACAGATGGTTGTGAGCCACCATGTGGTTGCTGGGAATTGACCTCAGGACCTCTGGAAGAGCAGAGGTCAGTGATCCTAACTGCTGAGCCATCTCTATAGTCCAGCCTGGGACATCCTTACATAGCAGGAGTCCCCTGCTCCACTCCACTAGGCTCTGGGGGCAGAAGAGAGTCCCTTGCAGTTTTCCTTAGGGTCCTTGATGTTCTAAAGCCACAAGTATGTGAGCTCATAAGCATCTGTCCTCTGAAGGACAAGGGAGATTTTGGAATTGGGAATGAGTAAAAGCCCCACCATCATGGAACTTCTTCTCCAGTGCTGGTGACCATCTCAGCTAGGAAGGCTAACGCAAGCAACTGAGGAGCCAGGAGCCAGGGCTCATTTGTTAATTTTTATTTGTTGATGCAAAGTTGCAGGGGTTTTGGTTTGGTTTGTTGTTGTTGTTGTTGTTGTTGTTGTTGTTGTTGTTTTTATATCAGATGCTTTAGCAGATTTAAGTGCAAGCATTAAGGGAGCTAGAGAGCACCCTTAAAGGGACAGAACACACCCAGTGCGTGGGTAGGGACTTCTCAAGAGAGTTGCTTGTTTGAAAAATTAAGGGATGGTCTGGGTGAGGTCAGTAAAAGATAGGGAAGGGCATCAGACAGTGGGTAAGGAGCTTGCATAGCAAAGGTGGGCCCAGAATCGGAGCCAAGACCCAACCAGGAGATAGAATACTGGAGCAGGAGGAAGAGACTCAGGTTGACAAGGTGGAGAAGGGGACAGACTGTGTGGGCAGGAGGCTCAGGGCTGTGCCTGGGTCAGGGGCCCCTGGAGAGATGGGAGAAGAGGAGGAGCCAGGAAAGCTGACTGGAAGGAAGCCAGGATCCTGGGAGAAGGAGGGTTTAGGACGTGGGGGGAGGGGTGGGTAACTTTAGGGACTGCTGCTGGGACATGAAAAAGGACAGCATCTGGGACGGGGCAACTGAGTCACTAGTGGCAGTGGCTGGAGAGGTCCCAGTTGAGTGATGGATAAGGGCAATAGCAAGAGACCAGGCTTGTTCCTGCCACTAGGAGCTCAACTGAAGGGATGGTGATATGGAGGCATTGTAGGGATGAGGGCCAGAGGAGCATAGCCAGGATAGTTAAAGGTCCAGGGTGAGGTGGTCCAGGGTGAGCATGGCCCAGGGTGAGCATGGTTCAGCCAGAGGAGCATAGCCAGGATAGTTAAAGGTCCAGGGTGAGCATGGTCCAGGGTGAACAGAGTGGGCAGAGCACTGGACTGGTCCACCTCCCAGCAGGCCACCCTGCCACCACATAATGCTTCATGACATCTGCCACAGAGCTGTGAGAGACTTCCAGTGACTTTCAGCCACCACGGGGCTACAGTAGAGGTAGGAAGATGGCTTTAGCCAAGGTTGAAATACAGTGGAGGGAAATCAAAAGAAAGACGAGGGAGTGAGATGGTGATGTAATAGGATTTCCCAGGCAAGGGAGGGTGGAGTGGACACCAAGGCAGGTAGTCAATGTGCTAATGCAGGGGTTCTCAACCTGGGGGATGAGGCCCCCTTCAGAGTCAAATGATCTTTTCACAGGGGGTCACCTAAGACCATCAGAAAACACATATATTTACATATGACTCATAACAGTAGCAAAATTTACAGTTATAAAGTAGCAGGAGAAATCATTTTTATGGTTGGGGATCACTACAACATGAGGAGCTGTATTAAAGGATCTGTGCATTAGGAAGGTTGAGAATTCACTGCTCTGATGGGTTGGAGGCCCAGGAACTGAAGCTTTGCTGGGGTTCTGGAACTAGAGAGAGTGGGCTGGGAGTCCAAAAGAGGTGTCGGGAATAAAATGTTTGAAGATGGAGGGATGCAAGAACTGAGAGGAAGGGGATGAAGTGAATCCGGGAGTCTGTCGGGTGAGGGAGAAGTCAGCACAGAGACCTACAGCTCAGGATGCTGGAACAGTCTCCAGGATCTACAAATGCTCATGAAAGGATGGTGTGTGTGTGTGTGTGTGTGTGTGTGTGTGTGTGTGTGTGTGTGTGTGTGTATCTGCTGTCCAGGAGGAATGCAGTGGTGTGACAATGGGGAGTGACCTGCCAATCTATAAAGGACTTCAAGATGGCAGGCGTGTGTCTGAGGGCATGAATTGATTTGTACTGTTTCATTTCTTAATTTAAACCACTCTGTTATAGAATTAGCAATATCGTGACCTGGACGAGAGAGAGGAAGTGGGAAACATGAATCAGAAAACTCTCAAGGAAATTTAATCCACTTGGGTTATCTGGGGTAATTCCCCTTAGTTACCGTCACTTCATTGTGATGAAATGCCTGATGTTAGGCACTTTTGAGAAGGACTTGGGAGATGGCTCAGTGGGTAGAGTGCTTGCCACATACAGGGAAGGACCTGAGTTTAATCCTTAGAACCAGTGTAAAGCTGGGCATGGTAGCACGGATCTGTAATCCTGGAACTCTCTCCCAGCTGTGTGAGAGGGGAGAGAAGAGAATCCGTGGAGCTCACGGGCAGGCGAGCCTAGTGCACACAGTGGCTAGCAAGAAGAAAGAAAGATGAGGGCAAGCACTCGAGGTTCACCTCTGATAACCTCATACGTGCACACCCACACACATGTGTACACAAACACACACTACCTCCACCACCACAGCAGTGTGTCCACACTCACACATGTGAATATGTACACACAGACACACACATGAGAGAGGGGGGATTTCATTTTTTTTTAATCTAGAAGAAAATTTTACCTTATGATTTCAAAGGTTTTGGCCCATCACTGAGGGCAGGGTAGGGAAGAACAGAGCAGCTCACATTGTGAGGGACAGGAGTAGATTAGTAACAGAAAGTGCCGGGGCAAGATACACACACACACACACACACACACACACACACACACACACACAGAGCCACTACCACCCGTAGGCCTCCTTCCTCCAACAGGCCCACAGTGCTGCCACCAATAGTCTGTGTGGAATCTGGCTCCATCTGTGGACTCAGCCATTCATATAATCTGTGTTCTCATGATCCAACTCTAGAAATGTCCTCTAGACTCACTTGGACGTCAGGATCTTCTTGTTTCTAAATGAAATTGATTTCAAAGGGTAGAAATGCTATAACGGGAAACATCCTGAGCTGGTGTCCATAGGCTAACACCTCAAGCTCTGTGGAACAACAATGGGGAAGGGACAGGCAGGCAGGAAGACAGACAGACAGATAGACAGATGGACGGATAGACAGGTGGGTGGATGGACAGAGGGAAGGGGGTCTGAGCAGGTAGTAGACCGTCCACAGGCTAGCTCTGCACTTCTTCCTGCTGCTAGCTTAGGCAGACCTCACTCACACCAGGGCGCCTGGATCTGAGAGGGATCAGGATAGCCAGGCCTCTGCAGGGGCTTTCGATGGATGTTTATGGTTTTCAGTCTGAGGGAACCCGCCCCTCCTAACATTAGAGTACATTCCTTAAGCTCTTTGCATGCTCTGAGGTTTGATGGGAGCATGCAAGCACCTGGCCTGATTGCGGAGCATCTGTAAGCTACAGAGGAAGAAGGGCGTGTCCTGAGTGCCTCTCCCTGCATCTATAGACCCCCAGAAGAGAGGCAGAGGTGACCAACTTCACTCAGGACCAAGACTAGACCCATCTTCCAGAGACACTTTAAAAAAAAAATCGCTATTGACACAGCTTTGTAGGAAATAGTTCTGCTAATCTACTTTGCTTGTTTTTTATTTAATCTGATGACTGTTTAAAATGGAATTTTAAAAACACAGACATATAAAGAATGTCTCTGTCTGCCTGTCTGTGGTGCTGTTTTGATGTTTCTGAGAGAGAAAATTGCTAAGGTTCTTGGAAACCTTGAGAAAGTTTGAGGGAGTGGAGAATATTGTTCTTCTATCAGTGACGGTTAGGTATTTTTGGAATCTGAGCAATGGCAGTGGATACTTGGGAAAAAATACCTCCTAAGGCTTGCACACGTCCCTATCCCAGCAACACCAGAAAGGAAAGATGGGGGAGAGGAAGTGGACAGGTTGGTAGAGGGATATATGGATCAGTAAGTAGGTAGGTGATAGAGAGGTAGGGAGGTCGGTAGGTAGGTAGGTAGGTAGGTAGGTAGATAGATAGATAGATAGATGATATAAAGATAGATGATCAACAGATAGATATGATAAATAGAAAGATAGATGACAGACAGATGATACATAGATGATAGATAGATAGATAGATAGATAGATAGATAGATAGATAGATAGATACATACATACATACATACATACATACATACATGGATGGATGGATGGATAGATAATAGATAGATGACAAACAGATAATTAGGCAGTTTTCATTGCTGTGACAGAACACCTACACTTACTTTTGTCATATGTTCCAGTTATGACCAGCTGGCTCACTGTTTCTGGCGTGTGGTTGAGGCAGAACAACATAGCAGAGAACGTGGTGGAAGAAAGCCGCATACCTTATAGCTAGGAAGAGACTAGAGAGAAAATACACCCTTCAAAGACACAGCCACATTTCCTCCCATCAGGTCCTTCCTTCCACATGTCCATCTAAGTGTGGATGGATCCACACTTAGATAAGCACCTACAGTTCTCCAAAGCCTCACCTTTGAGATTACACTGGAGACTAAACCTTCAACCATGAGGCTTTGGGGGGATATCCAAACTAAAACATATGAGGGATAAGTAGATAATTTGATTAGTCGATAGATAGATAGATAGATAGATAGATAGATAGATAGATAGATAGATAGATAGAGGTGGGTGGATGGATGGATGGATGGATGGATGGATGGATGGATGGAAAGATAGAAAAATAGATGGATAGATAGATGATAACTTCCCTTCCCTTAGATGATGTGATAGTTGGTGTTGTCAACTTGAGAGTCTAGAATCACTAGAGAGACAGGCATCTAGGCATGCCTATGAGGGATGTGGGAAATGAAAGACATGGAAAAGCCCATCTTGATTGTGGGCAGGACTATTCCCTGGGCAAGAGATCCTAAACTGGGTAAAGCAGAGAGAACGAACTGAGCACTAACATTAGTTCACTGCCCACTGTTCTCTATTGTAGCATGATAGGACCAGCCGCTTCACACTCCAGTCACCTGACCTCCCGCCATGACAGACTGTACTCTTGAACCATAAGCCAGAACAGACCCTCTCCTGTGAGATGCTCATGTCAGAGTATTTTATCACAGCAGGAAAAGTAATGAAAACAAACGAGTAACCATATATGTTTGTAGCATCCCAGCTCTTCCCTAATCCCACATTTAAAATCTCACCCGTTGCCAACACTACACAGCCTTTTCTCTTGGCACAAATAACAGCATCCACCTGCAGAGACACACATTCTACACATAAATTGTTAAAAATTGAAGTCTTTTGAAAAAGACTGCTAATTTTCTAATGGACTCTGAGTCCCCAAAGTCACTTCTTCCCTTGGGGCTGAAGAGACAGCTCAGAGGTTAAAAGCACTGGCTGTTCTTCCAAAGGACTTGGAGTTCAGTCCCCATCGTGGTAGCTCACAAATATCTATAACTCCAGCCCCAAGAGACACAGTGCCCTCTTCCAGCTTCTGCAGACACCATTCATCCACGTGTACGCATACACACATGCACACAAAATATTCATACACATCAGATCATTTTTTAATTAAAAACATGTCCTCACCCCACTCTTAGGAGAAGGACTTGGCTTTGCTCTGCCTGTGGGAAGTTGAGCCACAGGCTTGGTAAGTGGTCAAACACCCTTCCTCGCCCTGGAGGCCCACCCCATCCCACTCTCTTCTTGTTCCCAGCTGTCATGGATAGAGTGTGAAGTGGCTAACATATGGAGAGAGCATTAGGACTCAATCTCATTGGCTCTTGGCCCTTTGTAGGGGAGGTGGAGATGCTGTGGTCGGAAATGCTTGGCATCTCTGATGTTGTTAGGTGATCAGGTTATATTCATCAGAACAGCATTCACAATCAGCCAAACAGGAGCACAAAGATGTTTTGGGACATGTTGTTGACGGGGCCCTACACAGGAGATTCAGTGGAATGAGGAAGACCCTTAATTTTAACTTATGTGTTGGTCCCTTGTGTCTCTGATATTCCACTGGGGATAACACCTCAGGTGGGATGTTGCTATTCGGTGGGACTATCTCGGATCCACTGGTGACAATGATGCAGAGGCCTTTTAATATTTTAAAGCTTAGGACTTTTGCTTGTGCAGTCTCCCAGCTACTCTAACCTGACTAGTACTGGCACTACATCCCACAGTGTGCCCAGCTGTACCTCTCTGCTCCACTCTGGTTCCTCCATTCACTTCCATGTTCACTGGCCAAATCTCTGGTTCTCTTTCTTCTCCCAGTGCCCCCTCTCTGCCCGGAAGATCCAGCCTCCACTTCCTGCCTAGCTATTGGCCATCTGCAATTCTAGATTGCCTTAAGTAAGGAAGAATGGATCTTTACAAAGTATGAGAATATCGATGGGTCATAGAAATAACAATATTAAGATCCTGCCAGCATTTAGCTCTCTACTGGTGCAGAATTAACAGTTGAATATAGAGAGACACACCTTCGCATTGTGTACACCCACATGGCTGTCTCCTTTCTCCAAGGCCAGCTCCCTCCTAGTGGGGTCTCTTGGAAGGGCAGAATGTGTGGATGAGGCCAATGACAGGCACATTTCCTAAAGGCACACTTTCTAATATACTCTTTCAAATAGGTTAAGTTAAGAGCTACAGAACCTGACGACAGCTTCCTATAATCCAAGAACTCTTTAATGGAGAAGCTTGCCTGATACGTGGGCTAGAACATTGAGTGGCTTCCTGCTCCTTCTCAGGTGGTTTTCCTCCTTCTCCTCCATGTTCCTCCTGCTGTTCTGCCTCTCAGTATGCCTACCCAGCATTCCATCATCCCTGGCTATCCCGTTTCTGTATGTTTTCCTACCTCGGGACCCATTTTCACAGCCGTCTTGGCTTGGGTAGGCCACCCATGACAGGTTTAATGGAAGCGAGGTAACAGAAGCACACGTGGCTGAGCATGGGGAATTCACTATATGCTTTTTCCTTATTATTTCTTTCAATTTCGTGACTATTTCGCAACTACATATGCATGTGACACAAGAATCAAGTATCAACAGTAAATGTTCCCTTAGCGACAATCTGTCCACAACCATGGTGAGTTAACTTTTTTACCCCTTTCAGATGTCTCCTGGGAAAAAGACTTCCAGGAATATACCATTTCAAAAGCCACACAACACTCATATTTCCCCCAGCCCATGAACCCAAAGGCTTCTTCCAGGCTTGTGTGTTCTCTGTGCTGTGTCCTGGCCTCCCAGTGGTTCGTGGGAGGCACTATGTAGCCCTCCGTTTA
>JADRCD010228122.1:30922-44386 GCA_019843815.1 Montemys delectorum | reverse complement strand
TCTCTCTCTCTCTCTCTCTCTCTCTCTCTCTCTCTCTCTCTCTCTCTCTCTTCTCTCATCTGTTTTGAGTGTGTGTATATGTGGGTACTGTCTTTCTTCTATATGACTCCTTGTCCAAATACTCAATACATTTACTAACTTCATTTTACTCTGACTTGTTCTAAAATTTTTTACTGTGGCATGGCCAAGAATCTGTCCTTAACTGAGTGGAGGTTCCATAGAATCAAGGAACCTCCTCAGGCTGCTAGGACTGAGTTGGGGGACATCATTGTAGCTGACATCGCCATGTTTTATTCACTGAAGTTTTTTTTTTGACCCTTTAACCTTAAAAATATTCTACATCTTTATTCCAAATTGACTAAACCCAGAAGACATCAGTCCAGCTGTGGCTCAACTCACCAGGACCATATTCAGTTTTATTCAGCCTTCTGTGACAGGAAACTAGGCAAAGAAAGAAAAGAATAACAGTCTTGAACTCAGCAGACAAGCCTTGTGTCCCTAACTGCCATCATGCTGTTTTAGATATGTCCCATCCTTAAAAGTGTTAGAAATCTTGGAGGTGTCACTGGAGGGTGGTTCTTTCATTTTGCATTTCCAGTTTTGAGGTCTTTAAGACAAAACTATCATATCTCAGATTATAAACATATGTTACATATGCAGAATATTCAGAATATAGCTGGTTAATAACTGACAAATAATCAAAGAGAGGCTATCAATTTGAGGGGGCATAGGAGAGATTAGAGTGCCTAGGAGAGTGTAGAGGGGGGAAAGGAAGGGAAATAATGACATAATTCTATTTCAATTAAAATATACTTTGAAAAATTAATAATGCAAATTTTACTTGGATCTAAATGCTCTCTTCTGAAACCTCAAAATAAAAAAACCCACTGAGTTTGTTTTGCACAAGTTCATTTCCCAAGACAACTAAAGAGTTTTGACTTGTCCTTATTGTTCCGATATAA
Source organism: Montemys delectorum (assembly GCA_019843815.1). NCBI lineage: Eukaryota > Metazoa > Chordata > Mammalia > Rodentia > Muridae > Montemys > Montemys delectorum. The sequence continues at coordinate 43,424 of JADRCD010228122.1, read as the reverse complement.
CTCATTTTCTTGGATCATTTTTAAAATACCCACCTGCACTTGTGACCAAATTGTGGGGAAATGGGTGTTCTGTGAGTCTTGTAAACTCTAAAAAGAAAAAATATGGGAGATATTTCCTTACTGTTGTTTATGTTTGTTTTAGGAGTTTAAGACAACCACAAATCTCATTGTCTACACAGAGATGATGATGCTCACCGCAATTGTGTTGTGTGAGAGAGTTGATCCTTAGCATCCTTCCTCAACCCAACCATCAAGTAGCATTAACCTGTCAATAGAATTATTGACCCTCATCACAGGTTTCTGGCCCAATGTGTGTTCCTAACTGGTTAGGAGCTACTCATAAACATTAAAACTCTATCTTAATAATAAAGACATAACTTCTTTGACTTTAGTGTTTATATGTCTTGTGATCAAGTAGAACTAGTTTTAACTAGTAAAGTTATTAATTAGAGGTTACTAAAAGTTTCTGTTCCTAGTTAACATTACCCGTAGCTTTCTGTGGCTGACTAGAACGCAGTCTTTGGAATGGTGCGCTTTTGGATCGTGCATGCAGATTCACAGAAAGGAAGAATTCTTACAGTTTGGGAAATCAGCATGTGTCATTGGCTTCGGTAGGCTGTGGTTTGAAAATTGCTGCTTTTCCTTCCACTGACACATAAATGAATGGTAATTTAGCTTCATCGTGTTGAATTTAATTTGTTGCTTATTTAACTCAATAGTGTGTCACTGGCTGCTTCTATGGAAGATAATTTTCTGGTATGAAGTATATGACAAGAATACATGCATATTTCTGGGAGAAATCTATATGCATCATTCAATCTGCTTATCTAGAAGCCATTTAGAGGTGATATTCTTATAAGATTTGTACTGTTTCAGCGAGTTGTCACAACCTAAGAAGGTGTGATAAACATGCTATGGATCATTTTAAATGTTATAATGCACTTTTTTCAGAAAAAGATCTAAAAATCCTTCATCCAAAGCACTTAGGAAAAGATTTATTTTAGAATTTAGAAGTTCTTGATCCAAGGCAGGTAATAAAATCCACAGTCTCATGTAGCTAAACCACAGGCTGCTGGGGTCTGAAGCAAAGGCCATTATCAATCCCATTGACATTTCAATGTGTGAATGGTTACAATAAATCAGTAAGGCAAGGCTATGAAAAGTCTCTTACTCCAGCCAAATGACTCTGTAGAAAACTTGGAAATGCACTTCCATTTCAGAGCCTTTTGGATTTCAGAATTGCAGATGACATCTTATGAGTCTATGTACTTCATTTTTCTTTCCTTTGTAAAGTGAATAATGATGAAAAAATTTAAAAGTCTGGTTTAATAGAATAAGGCGAGAAATCAGCAGCAAGAAAAACTATAGAAATACTGACTAAACAACACATTTTTGAATACGAATGAATTGTTGAGAAAATCAAACAGGAATTATTTTTAAATTCCTAGAACTGAGTGAAAATGAAAACAGCATATCAGAATCCATGGTATACAACAAAGACCGTCCTAAGCCCTAAGTTTGTATCTTTAAGTACATAATTAAAAATCCTTTAGATCTTCTGTTAGCCAGCACTTGCCTGCATCCACAATAGTGTCTGGATTTGATGACTGACTATGGGAAGAATTCCCAGGTAGAGTAGTCTCTGGATTGTCCTTCCTTCCATCTCTGCTCCATAGTTTGTCTCTGCAACTCTTTCCATGGGTATTTTATTGCCCCTTTTAAGGATAGAAGTATCCACACTTTGGTCTTCCTTTTTCTTGAGTTTCTCGTGGTTTACAGACTAATACAGAAGTAGAGGCTCACAGCCATCCATTGGACTGAGTACAGGGTCCCCAATGAAGAAGCTAGAGAAAGGATCTAAGGAGCTGAAGGGCTTGCAGCCCCTTAGGACGAACAACGATATAAACTAACTAGTACCTCAGAGCTCCCAGGGACTAAACCACCAACCAAAGAGTATACATGGTGGGAATAATGGCTCCAGCAGCATATGTAGTAGAGGATGGTCAAGTTGGTCATCAATGGAGGAGAGGCCCTTGGTCCTGTGAAGGTTCTATGCCCCAGTGTAGGGGAATGCCAGGGCCAGTAAGCAGGAGAGGGTGGAGTGGTGAGCAGGGGACAAGGGATGAGAAAAGGGGGTTGTTTTGTTTTTGTTTTATTTTATTTTATTTTTGGAGGGGAACCTGGGAAAGGAGATATTATATGACATGCAAATAAAGAAAACAGCTAATAAAAAAAAAAGTCCTTCAGATCAGTGCCTTCCTCAGCCATCATCAGAATGGCTCCCTCCTGCAGCAGATATGATGAAATACCCATAGCCAGGCATTGTGCAGAGGGTAAGCGACTTTGGAATGTTCATCCCTAACCTGAGGATCTCCATCAAACCCCTCCCCTTGTGGCTCAGGAAACCCCATGGTAGCATGTAAGAGTCAGAGAGGATTGAGGACATCAATAAAAACATGGCCCTCTAAATCAACAAGAATGACACAAATAGACACTCACAGAGACCGAGACAGCATGCACAGGGCCAACATGGGTGTTCACTGGATATGGTTCTAGAGCTAAAAGAAGGAGTGGACACATGCCCCCATCCCTAACCCAGGAGTAACCTCTATTGTTAACCACTCAAAAGTAACACTTTGGTTTTCTCCAAGGGTATCTCACTGGAGAAACAAAGTACTCTGAATGGTAGGCTGTATGCCTAGCAGTAGTCGTCCAACAGAAGACAAACTCAACAGCATCTTTGGACGTTCCTGGTCTCATACTGTCCTGTCAGGGTCTTCCCTTTTTTGTCTATTTTATCTTTTTCATTTTTACCTTTTTCTTCTTTCTTTTCACCCTATAGGTCCTTTACCTATATTTTATAGCTTCCAGTTTAGTGTTTTTCTGAGATCCCAGAGTGTGCTAGTGAGTGGGTCTCTGCATCTATATATGTTTCTTATGCCTTTTCTTGGTCTCTTTTCCCTCTTTGTTTTGTCCAATTCTGATGTGTTAGTTTTTGTTTTATTTTATTGTTATCCCTTAAAAACTTGTTTCTTTTCTAATGAAAGAAAGAAAGTGTATGGAGCTGGAAAGAGGAAAATTATAATCTGTATATATTATATGAAGAAAAAAATCAATTTTCTTTTTTTATTTTTATTTATTCTTTATTCACTTTACATCCTGATCATAGCCCCCCCTCCTTCGTCTCTTTTCAGTCCCACCACCACGAGTCCCCTCCCCATGGCCCCATTCTTCTCAGAAAAGTAGAGCCCCCTACTTGGGTACCACCACACCCTGGAGTATCTAGTCCCAGCAGGACTAGGCACATCCTCTCCCACTGAAGCCCAACAAGGCAGTCCAGGTAGGGGTAAGGAGATCTAATGATAGGGAACAGAGATCCAGACACCTCTACCTGTTAGGGGACTCACATAAAGACCAAGCTGCACATCTGCTACAAGTGTGTAAGGGGTCTAGGTCCAGCTCCTGCATGCTCTCTGATTGGTGGCCCAGGCTCTATGAGCTCCCATGGTTCCAGCTTAGCTGATTCTGTGAGTCCTCCTGTGGTGACTTAGACCCCTCCAACTTGCTAATTTCTACCTCCCATTCTTCCACAAGACTCCCCAGTCTCAGCTTGATGTTTCATTGTGGGTCTCTACATTCGCCTCCATCTGCTGCTGGATCAAGCCTCTCAGGAGAAAATCATGCTAGAGGCCTGTCTGCAACCACAGCTGAGCATCACTAATAGTATCAGGGGTTGGCTCTCTCACTTAGGATGGGTTTCAAGTTGGGGCAGCTACTGGTTGGCTGTTCCCTTTTCTGTTCCATCTTTATCCCTGCACATCTTGTAGGCAAGACAGACTTGGGGTTGAAGGTTTTGTGAGTGAATTGATGTCACCCTCCTTCCTCTAGAAGTCCTGCCTGACTACAGGAGGTGGCCACTTTGGCCTCTATATCCCCCTCTGGTAGGAATCTCAACTAGGTCACTCCCATGGACTCCCCTTATCCTCTTCCATCCCCCACTCCCACAACAGATCTGGGATTTTTACTCCCAGTCCTCTCTTGTTTCTCACCACACCTGATCACCATCCCCATTCCCTTCCTCACCTCCTCACCTCCTCACCTCCTCTCTTACCCAGTTCCCTCTCTCCATCTCCAGTGACCATTTAGTTACCCCTTCTAAGAAGAAAAAAGAAAAAGCTAATAATCAGAGAAAACTCAAGTAAGGAACATTAATAATGAATCTTAAAGCTTTGGATAAAACAAGAACAAACCAAACTAGATGAGTGGATAGAAGAAATAAGACCAGAGCATAAATTAAGTAAGTAAGGATAATTAAGGAAAAAATAATACAAAGAATCAATTAAATGAAGACCTAGGTCATTGAAAGGATGAATGAAAGTGACACACACTTCGGCTTAATCAAAAGAAAAAGAGCAAAGACCAACATTACTAAAGTTAGTGAGAGAAGCAGAGCAATGGCATTTAGAAAACCTAAGGTCACAAAATCCTATAGGCCACTAGTTGAAAATTGATGAAGAAGTACATGAATTTCTAGTTGCATTGGACTTACCAAAGTTAAAACCAAGGCGAGATAAATAATTTAAGCACGTCTATGACAAGCACTGAGATTGAAGCAGTAATGAAAAAAAAATCCCCTGACTATAAAAAGCCCATGTCCAGATGGATTCACTGCAGAATTAAACCAGACCTTTAAAGAATGAAACCAATGCTTCTCACATTATTCTGTAAAATCGAAAAGGAACGCTTCCAAACTCTTCTTACAAAACTAGGATTATTCAAATACCAAAATCAGCTAAAGATACAACAAAAAAGAAATTAAAGACCAATCCCCCAACGAACATAGATACAAAAAGCCCAAAGAGAATTCTTTCAAACCAATATTAAAAAACACATTAAATAGTTCACCATAGTCATGTGGCTTTATTCCAGAGATGCAGGGATGGTTCAAAATATGCAAACTGACATGTGCAACATATTATATAATTAGATTCAAGGAAAGAAATTTTCTGATCATGTCAATAAATACAGAGAAGACTTTCAGCATGATCAGGTATCCCTCAAGGATAAAAAGCTTTGGTGAGTGAGTATAGGGATGGAGGGAACATATCTCAACATTATGAAAGCTATTTGAAACAAACATATAGCCAACATCATGCTGCATGGAAAAAAACTTCAAAGTACTCCCTGTATGACCAGAAATAAGACAAAGGTACCCACTCTCTCCATTTCTATTCAACATAGTGCCTGGCATTGTAGATACAGCAATGAAATAAGAGAAGGAAATAAAGGTAATCCATGGGGAGAAGAAGCCAACGTATCCAAGTTTGCAGATGATAAGATGAAGATGCCACCAGAAAACACCTAGAACTAATAAACAATTTTAGCAAAGCAGCAGGATACAACAGGAGCATGCAAAACTCAGAAGCCTTTTTGTATACTAATAACAAGCACACTGAGAAACAATCATGGACATGATATTATTCGTAACAACCTCAAAAAAATAAAATAAAACACCATCAATTAACCCTAACCAAGAAGACCTCTATAATAAAAACCTGAAAGCTCTGGAGAGAAACATTCAGTGAGACGGAAGAAAATGGAAAGACCTACTATGCTCATGGATTGAAAGAATTAATATTGTGAAAATAACCAAACTATCAAAACTAATAGATAGAGTCAATGTATTCTCAAAATCCCCAAGCCATTCTTCGCAGAAATAGAATAAAAAAAATGCCATAGGCAAGAACAAATGAGTAGTGTTAAGTGAGGAGATGGTTATTATACAAGAACAACAACAACAAAAAAGAAATGATAGAGATGAAATGTCTCTTTCAAAATGAAGGCTGTCTCTGATGTTAGGATCAACAGTAAACTATGGCTGAGGAAAAAGCCTCTAGGTTGGAGACTAAATCAATAAAAATTTTGATATTGAGAAAGCTTTATCCCACCACCACCCCCAACTCCAGCAAGGCATTTGTACTGGCTAGTTTTGTGTGTCAACTTGACACAGGCTGGAGTTATCACAGAGAAGTGAACTTCAGTTGGGGAAATGCCTCCATGAGATCCAGCTGTGGGGCATTTTCTTAATTAGTGATCAAGGGGGTAGGGCCCCTTGTGGGTGGTGCCATCTCTGGGCTGGAAGTCTTGAGTTCTGTAAGAGAGCGGGCTGAGCAAGCCAGGAGAAGCAAGCCAGCAAGGAACATCTCTCCATGGCCTCTGCATCAGCTCCTGCTCCTGACCTGCTTGAGTTCCAGTCCTGACTTCCTCTGGTGATCAACAGCCATGTGGAAGTTAGCTGAATAAACTCTTTCCTCCCCAACTTGCTTCTTGGTCACGATGTTTGTGCAGGAATAGAAACCCTGACTAAGATAAATTGGTACCAGAAGTGGGGTATTCCTGTGACAACCTGACCATGTTTTGGGAAGGACTGTGGAAGGACTTTAAAACTTTGAGCTAGAAGAGGCACTGTTTGTTAAAAACTCTGTAAAATGTCTGTGGGAGCTTGAAAAATCATGTTGAAAACAGTGCAGAAATAGAGGCCTGGCTTGTAAAATTTCAGAGAGAAGATTAAAGACTCTTATTAGGGCCATGTTGTTTTGACTGTGAAGATTCTGTGGTTCTGGTTAGCTGGGGCTGAAGTATCAGCTGTGATTAACAAGATACCAGAACTACTAAAGAGAAAATTTTGCATTACTGGGACTATTGATGCTGGTTAGCTAGAGCTAAAAAATTAGCAGTGATTAAAAAGAGACCAGCATCATTGAGGTGACATCTTCTGAAAAATGTTTGCTGAGAGCACAAAGAGGTTGTGTTCCAAAGATAGCCAAGGTTGTACCTTGTGCTGCAGCAAGACTTGGTAATGTGTAAGAGTCACCCAGGAAATACTGGGTTTGACAGCACGAAGGGGTCATGAAAAACAGTTGCGGCTCGGCACAGTGAGAGGCCATGAAAGGCCATTGGTGAAGGTGCAGCCTCAGTTTGTAATTAATGGCCCAGGACTGAAGGTGTCATACAAAAGAGTTGAGGCTTGGCACTGTAAAGATAGTCTATGAGAGGCTATTGGTAAAGCCTGGTTACAACATTATTTTGGGAATGCCAGTACCATGCAATGACCACCAAGGACAGCAGCAGCAGTGGAGTATAGGCATCTAGAGCCCAGAAGACAAGATGTGTGTTACAAAGGGCAGAGTTAGAGAAGTGACCAAAGCCCTTAGAGGAGCCCAAAAGATCGTGAGTTAGATCCCAGACACTGATTTTGCTTTTGATTGTGACTGTGCCCTGATATTTTTCCCTCTTAAAAAAAATGTATTTTAGTGGACCCCACAGTTAACAGACTTTAAATTTTAAAAGATATTAGACATTTTAAATTAATTAAACTTTTAATATGTAAAGACTGTGAGACTTTAGATCTTGGGGATAAATAAAAACATAAGGGTTGAGGCTTAATAATAATGTGTTTGTGTGTCAAGTTAACAAGGGGTCAATTGTACTGGCTAGTTTTGTGTGTCAACTTGACACAGGCTAGAGTTATCACAGAGAAGTGAACTTCAGTTGGGGAAATGCCTCCATGAGATCCAGCTGTGGGGCATTTTCTCAATTAGTGATTGAGGGGGTAGGGCCCCTTGTGGGTGGTGCCATCTCTGGGCTGGAAGTCTTGAGTTCTGTAAGAGAGCTGACTGAGCAAGCCAAGAGAAGCAAGCCAGCAAGAAACATCTCTCTATGGCCTCTGCATCAGCTCCTGCTCCTGACCTGCTTGAGTTCCAATCCTGACTTCCTCTGGTAATCAACAGCCATGTGGAAATAAGCTGAATAAACTCTTTCCTCCCCAACTTTCTTCTTGGTCACGATGTTTGTGCAGGAATAGAAACCCTGACTAAGACAGCATTCCCTGGGAACCCACACAGTACTCTAGCCAGGGAGGGCTGGAGTAGATCTTCACTCTTCCTTCTCTCCTCTACATCCAGTCCCCTGAGTCTCATGCCCCATCTCTGCAGCAGACCTGATTTGATATAAACTCCCTCTTCTCTTTTCTACCCCCATTTCCAGCTGATCACACAGATCTTCCATTCCAACTTCCCCCCTGCTCACCCTGATATTCTATCTCCCAACTCCAGCAGACATTCACTGGGAACCCACCAGCCAAGCCTATAAGCTTGGCTGTAAGTCCTAGTAAGTAGAGCAGGGAAGCAGGTAGGTGAGTTTCAGATCTTCACTTTCTCACCACCCTTCCATATCCTACTCTAGCTCTGTTGCAGACAAGCTGTTGTAGACTCTCCTCACTCTCCCGTTTCTAAGAGACTACACAGATCTTAGTGGACCACCCTGATTTCCTCCCTCCGGTCGATCCCCTCTGCTACCTTGGCCCATCCTCATTACTAAGTGTCAGCTGCCAAAACCATATCTATCCAACAGAGTACTTGAATTCTTAACTAGAGCAATAAGACAACTGAAGGAGATAAAGGGGATACAAATTGGAAAAGACGAAGTCGATGTATCTCCACTTGCAGACAATATAATAGTTTACCAAAGTGACCCAAAAATTCCACCAGGAAACTCCTACAGCTGGTAATTTCAGCAAAGTAGCTGGATACAAAATTCACACACACACACACACACACACACACACACACACAATAGTAGCCCACACACAAAAATGGAGCAACACATAAAAATATATGCAAATGACAAATGAATTAGGAAACAATACCTTTCACAATAGCCTCAAAAAATATATAGTATCTCGGGGTCAGTCTAACTAAGCAAGGGAATGATTTGTATGATTAAAAATGTGACAACACTGGAGGAATAAAATGAAGAAGATATCAGAAGATGGAAAGATCTCCCATGTTCATGGATTGGTAGGATTAACAGTAAAAACGGCCATCCTACCAAAGCAGTCTGCTGATTATATGCAATACCTGTCAAAATCCCAACACAGTTCTTCACAGATTTTGAAAGGAATTGTAAGGAAACAAAAAAACAAAGGATAGCTAAAACAATCCTGAGTAATAAAAGAATTGCCAACGGTATCAGCATCCACAGTTTGAAGTTGTAATACAGAGCTATAGTAATAAAAACATTGTGGTATAGGCACAAAAACTGACACTATTGATGGACTTTAATTGAAAACTCAGACATAAATCCACACACCTATGGAACACCTGACTTTTGATAAAGAACCAAAATATATGCACTGGAAAAAAAAGACATCATCTTCTACAAATGGTGATGGTCAAACTGGACAGCTGCATGTAAACGAATGCAAATAAATCCATATATATGGTTGTGAGATATTCACCAGAAAAGACTGCTTGGACATGGGTTTAAGCCAATAGAAAGTCTTTATTAGCTGGCTGGTAACTATCCTGAAGTTCAGGATCCCAGTGTAGCCCTGAGCCTTTCTTAGGGTGGATTTTTTTTTAATTAATTTAATTTTTACACTATATATGCCATTCCTCACCCCCCCATCCACCCTCCGACTGCTCCACATCCCACATCTCCTCCCCACCCCCGTATTTCCACGTGGATGCTCCCACCCCCACCCCCCACCTCACCTGACCTCTAAATTCCCTCTGGCCTCCAGTCTCTCAAGGGTTAGGTACATCATCACTGAATGAACACAGACCCGGAAGTCCTCTACTGTATGTGTGTTGGGGGCCTCATATTAGCTGGTGTATGCTGTCGGTTTGGTGGTCCAGTGTTTGAGAGATCTCGGAGGTCCAGATTAATTGAGACTGCTGGTCCTCCTTCAGGATCACCCTTCTCCTAGACTTCTTTCAGCGTTCTCTAATTCAACAACAAGGGATCAGCTACTTCTGTCTGTTGTTTGGGTACAAATATCTGCATCTGACTCTTTCAGCTGCCTGTTGGGTCTTTCAGAGAGCAGTTATGATAGTCCCCTTTATGTGAGCGCTCCATAGCCTCAGTAATAGTGTCAGGCCTTGGGATCTTCCCTTGAGCTGGATCCAACTTTGGACCTGTTGCTGAACCTTCTTTTCCTCAGGCTCCTCTCCATTTCCTTCCCTGTAATTCTTTTAGACAAGAACAATTAAGGGTCAGAGATGTGACTGTGGGATGGCAACCCATCCCTCACTTGATGCCTTGTCTTCCTGCTGGAGGTGAGCTCTATCAGTTCCCTCTCCCTATTGTTGGGTGTTTTACCTAAGGTCCCTCCCTTTGATAACTGAGAGCCTCTTACCTCCCAGGTATCTGGTGTATTCTGGAGGGCTCCCCCCCCCAACCTTCTGTTTGCTGAAGTTGTCTTGAGGTGAATTTTTAAGCACAAAAAAATAATGTGTTCTGGGTTGACGTATTTCAGTTAACAAGAACAGATAGCCAGAAGTAGAACTACAGAAGCCCAAAAGCAAGGTTAGTACATCTAGGCTTTCCAAGAACTATGGACTTTGATGGGTCTTTGTTTTAATTTTGGCAGGTGGTACTGTCTATGTGCTGAGTTTAAAGGCCTGAATGGTATTTCCTTCATGGGGCCTTGATACACTTAGCACCCTGCAAAAACTCAACTCCAAATGAATCAAGGACCTTAACATAAAACCAGATCCAATGAAATCAATAGAAAAGGATGTGAAGAATAGCCTGGAATTTGTTAGCACAGGAATAGACACCATTAGCATAGATGCTAAGATCAACAATCCATAAATGGGACCTCATGAAACTGAAAAGCTTCTGTATGGCAAAGGACACCATCATTCAGACAAAGCAGCAGCCTACAGAATGGAGAAAGATTTTTGTCAACTGCACATCAGATAGAAAGGTAATATCCAAATTATATAAAGAACCCAAACAACTAGATATCAAGAAAACAAATAATTTAATTTTTAAATTTTTAAAATTAAAATTTTTAATTCTAAACTGAATTCTCAAAAGAGGAAATTCAAATAACTAAAAAACATATATTGAGCATTCTTAGTCATCAGGGAAATACAAATCAAAACTACTACTTGTGATTTCATCTTGAACCAGTCAGAATGGCTAAGACCAATAAAATAAGTGACAGCTCATGCTGGTGATGGTATGGAATAAGGGAAATTTCTCATTCATTGCTGATGGAACTGGAAACTTACATACCCACTACAGAAGTCAATATGGCAGTTCCTCAGGAAGATGGAAATTGATCTACCTGAAGATCCAGCTATACGGCTCTTATATAACCAAAGGATGCTTCATCCTACCACAGATACACTTGCTTAACCATGTTCACTGCTGCTCTATTCATAATAGCCAAGAATTGGAAACAATCCCTATATCCCTCCACAGATGAATAGATAAAGTAAATATGGTATGTTTATACAATAAAGTATTAAGCAATCGTTAAAAACATGTCATAAAATTTGCAGGTAAATGAATGGAACTAGGAAAAATCATTCTGAATGAGGTAACCCAGACTCAGAAAGACACATATGGTATTCATTTTCTTGTTTGAGGATATTAGTTAACTGGGTTTTTTTGTTTGTTTGTTTGTTTGGCTTTTTGAGACAGGGTTTCTCTATGTATCTCTGGCTGTCCTGGAATTCACTCTGTAGACCAGGCTAGCCTCAAACTCAGATATCCACCTGTCTCTGCCTCCCAAGTGCTGGGATTAAAGGTATGCGCCACCACTGCCTGGCATTAGTTAACTGTTAAGTCAATGATGGCCAAGCCACAATCTTTAGAACGTCAGAGCCTAGGTATAGAGTAAAAAACTGTGGTTGAGGGACCGATAGATCTCCCTAGAAAAGAGAACATTATGAATGAGTAGAGGGGCTGACTAGAACAGGAACTAGTAGAAGGGAGAGAGAAGAGGGATAACTAAGAAAGGAATACAGGGAGAAACAGTTAAAATTAAGGGCCAATTTAGGGGTAGTATGGAAACCTAACACAGCAGAAGCTTCCAAAAATATATACATAAAGAAGGCAATCTAAATGAAACCACTAAATATTTGGGGAGACACAAACTCAACTGGTTGTCACCAAATGAATCTCCTAATACCTAGACTGAGTTACATCTAATTGAATTGTTGGCCAAAGGGATCCCATGGAAACCTTCAAAAAACCCAGGCTGTTCCAAAGACTGTAGGTTTCCTCCACAAACTTCATTGCTGAAGACAATATCCACACAACTCATTCAATATGAAGAAATCAAGCTGGTGCCTACTTACAGCCTGCTAGCATCTTTGGTTCAAGAAGATACTCTACACACTACCAAACGAGAAACAAACATAAATACCAACCTAGCTACAAACCCTTTGAGCTACAGTAGTACCCTACCTAGAAGATATGTTAGTTCATCAGAGGCACAAAACTTGTGGGAAACCAACCAATATCTCATTTGACTTAAGACTCACTCCATGAGATGGAACCCATGCTAGACACTGTTTGGATGAGCAAGAACCAGAAGCTAGATAACCCAGGAATCTAGGGTACAACTATGTCAAAAAGAGGAAGAGGAAGGAGAAAGGGAAGAAGAAGAAGAAGAAGAAGAAGAAGAAGAAGAAGAAGAAGAAGA
>JADRCD010228122.1:13442-30912 GCA_019843815.1 Montemys delectorum | reverse complement strand
GAAGAAGAAGAAGAAGAAGAAGAAGAAGAAGAAGAAGAAGAAGAAGAAGAAGAAGAAGAAGAAGAAGAAGAAGAAGAAGAAGAAGAAGGAAGAAGAAGAAAAAGCAGCAATAAATTGACTCATAATGACATTCTACCATACTCAGAGATCAGTACCTTGCTCAGCCATCATTAGAAACACTTCCTCCTGCAGCAGGCGAGAATACAGAGACCCACAGCTAGACATTATGCAGAAGGTGAGAGACCTTGGAACACTCAGCCTTAAACGAGTTATCTCCACCTAATTCTTCCCCACAGGACTCAGGGAACCCCACAGAAGAGGAGGCAGAAATAGTGTAAGAGGCAGAGGGGATGGATGACACCAAGAAAAGAAGGCCCTCTAAATCAACAAGATCCATGCACATATGAATTCACACAGGACCTAAATGGGTATGCACTAGACACATTCCTAGAGTTGAAAGAAAAAGTGGGCACATGTCCCCATCACTAACCCAGAAGCAATGTATAATTGAGAACACCTATAAATGAAAATTTAATTTTCTCCAAGGGAGTTCTACTTAAGAAACAAAGTACTCCTAAGGGTAGGGCACATGCCCAGTAGTACATGGCTATAGCGTGTGGTTTTACACTCTACCTGCCTTTAATCTGGGAAGTAACCATGCTATCAGCCCCTTCTCAGTTTCCTTGAATCCATGGATAAAAGACACAGACACACAGATGTTCAATTTCAACACAATTGTTGGGTGCTATTACCTCCCGACTGGAAAAGTGTGCCCTTATCAATTTCTTATCTCCATCTCTCCCACCTATCCTAACTTCAGTTGATAAAGTCCCTGACCACCCACCTGTAGGAGCAGTCTGTGTGTCCTCTCTGTCTTGAGGTCTCACATGGTTACCCAGTTCTCCTCTCTCCATAGCATTTCGTAATGTTATCCTTCCTTGTATCTCCCTTTTTCTCCAGGGACCAGGAAGTCCTGCCTGTACCTTCCACAGAACAATTGGCTTTCTTTACTGACAAATCAAGAACTAATTGGGGAACAGGACCTTAGCAGCCCCTTCACATGGCCAAAAGAAATCAAACTAAGTGGTGTCTTTGGAGGGACTTTGCCCCATAATGTCATGGCAGGGCTTTTCCTGTTTGATTGTTTGTTTGTTTGTTTGTTTGTTTTTAATTTTGTCCTATTTTTTTTTTCTCTTTTTACAAGTCCTTTGCATGTATATTATGCCTTCCAGTTTAGTGTTTTTACGGGATTCCTGAATGTGCAAACAAGAGGGTCTCCTATGTTTCTTTGGGGCTCTTTTCTTTCTGTTTGTTTGTTTTGTCATATTAGTTTCTGTTTTATCCTTTTATATTATAGTTTATTTTACTTTATTATAATAAAAGAAAGGATGGGGAGTTGGGTGAGTGAGTTGGAAAGATCTTATAGGAATTGGGCGAAGAAAAGCTGTGATCAGAATATATTGTATAAAATTTTTCAACACAAAATTTAAATTATCTTTAAACTCAAAAAAATTTTTTAATACTGAAAAATCAAATAAAATGTATTTTAAAAGAGAGAATATAATATCCAAGAATTCTCAGGCAATTACTAATAATTAAAATATAGATGATATGAACTCTAGAAGGAACAAAATGGAGAGAAAAAAGATCTGGAGAAATACTTTAATTAATAATGAGTAAGAATAATGAATAACCAAATTAATGATATCATTAAAAGTATGAGATAGTGAATCATAGAATGAGAAGACATCTAACTAAGGGCTGATATCCATATCACATGTTACTCTCCTACAAAATAATGAAGAGGGAAAAAAGTTTGAAGATAAAGTCTGATGTCAGAGTGCTTGCCTAGTATGGGCAAGAGCCAAGTTTTGATGCTGCAGGTAGGGGGAGAAAGAAAGGGTGAGGGAGAGGGGGAAGAGAGGAAAAGAGAGAGGAGGTAAAGAAAAGGGAGAGAGGGAGGGTAGAGAGAGAACAAGAGAATGAGAATGCCTTTTGTAGCAACTGGCAAGTGATTCTAAATGACTGACATACAAAAAAGGTCTCAAACTCATTCACCATCAGGATATTTTAAAACCAGTGTATAGGGGCTGAAGAGATGTCTCAGCAGTTAAGAACACTTGTGGCCCATCCAAAGGACAAGGATTTAATTCCAAGCACCCACATGGCAATTCATAACTATCTGTAACTCTAATTCCAGGGGATCTGGTACCCTCACACAAACATACATGCAAGCAAAATACCAATGCACATGAAATAAAAAATAAATACATATTTTAAAAACAATGTATATTAGTAATGTGTGTATGCACACATGCCAATCTAAGTTGCTAAACTAAAAATACTTTTAATAGTAATGGTTGATTACACTGTAGATCTGGGACTACCTTATATTGCTATAAGAAAGTACATTGTCATGAGCACTTTAAAGAACTATTAAGCTGTATCCACTGATGAAGAATGTATACCTGCTCAACACACAAAATATCCATTATTATGTAAATACTCAAAAGAAACATAATATAAGTAGAATAAAGAATCTGTACAATAAGGTCCATAGCAATGTTACTTATCACGGCTGAAAAGTAGAAACAAAAATGTCCTTGAAGAGTTAAAGAGATAAGAATACTCAAGTCATGAGTAGATACCTGGTCCAGTAGTCATCAGAGTCGCTCCCTCCAGCAGCAGACAGGAATAGCTACAGAGAGCCATACCCAGACATAAAGAGGCTAAACTGAAGGTTTCCATCACCTCCCCCTCTCACACCCATAGTTTGGGAAGCCTTGGGGGAAGAAGGAAAGGAAAGATTGTAGGATTCCGGGGGAATGGAAGACACCAGGAGGACATGGCTTACCAAATCAACTAATCCTAATCAGAACTCACAGGGGTTTACGGAGACTGAAGCCGTAATCCCGGGACCTGTATGGGGCTGCACCATGTTCTCTGTGCATATTTTATGACTGTTAGGTTGGTGGTTTTGTGGGACTACTAACAACAGGAATGGGTATATCTCTAATTCTTTTGCCTGATCTCGAGACTCTTTTCCTCCTACTGGGTGGCCTTGACCAGTCCAATTTGAGGGCTTTGCCTTGTCTTATTGTATCATGCTTTGTCCTGGTTGGCTGTTGTCTCTAGGGGGCATGCTCTTTTTCTGAAGCAAAACAGAGGGGCTATGGATCTGGGGAAGAGATGAGGTAGGGGAGATGTGGGGAAGAGAAACTCTGGTTCTGATATATTGTATGAGAGAAGAATCTATTTTCAAAAAGAAAAGAGAGAGGGAAGGAAAAGAGAGAAAACCTTAATCACGGGGGTGGGGGGCAGCGGCATGTGGTGGGGAGAGGAGAATACTCCTATCAGTCCAGTTGAGGTGTCTCAAGTCTGCAATCCTAGCACTTTTAGGGCAAAGACAGGAGCAATGGGATGTTCATATGTTTTGTTTCTTGGTGTTCATTTTTGGAAGAACTATCAAGCTGCCTAGCAAAGATTTAAGTCTTTCCTTGAATGCATTTTAAAATAAAATGGGATGAAATTATGGTGTTTAAGTTGTGATTTTCTGATTTAGTCAGGTAATGAGTTTTGTCCTAAGACTTCTAATAACTACAATTGGATAAGTGTGCCGTTCACAAACCCTTTCCACAAGTGTTTCTTTTATCATTATTGGAATGGTAAAGGTGAGTAATAAAGTAACATTAGAGCATGTCTGAACTGAAAGGGAACCAGAGGCCAGTGATGTCCACAGAGAATCTCTATTAAGTCATTGTTAGGACTTGAAAGAGAAAATGGAGTAAGAAATGCTGTTAGGTGTTCTCAGTCGCCAAACATCTAAGATGGCGGCATTGTCTCTTTCCTTATGTTCCCTTCTGCTTTCCACTCTTTCCATGCTTCCCTTTCTCTTACTCACGCTGCTGAATCTTCTGCTTACTCCTGGCTCTTTTCTTCAGTCTCCTCTTCAGTACTTCTATAAAGATAGGGCAGGCAGTCACGAAGGACCTGCCATCAAAGATGCTTACCGGGAAAACAGACTTTTCCAACTATTTGGAGCATCCATTTTAATTTTCAAACAGTTTAAAGTTGCTGAAGCAAAGTTAGGAGGTGGTTGGCAGCCCACCAAAATTTCATGTCCTTGACAGAGAACCTTTGAGAGTGATTGTCCAGCTAAGCAGACTCCCTAGGCCCTTTCTGTCAACTGAAGCCACATAGTTAGCTTGTGACCTATAAAAAGGACATGGAAATGTTACCAACCATGTCCAGTCCTGCACCACAGAATTCTTTCTTCTTTTCCTTAGTTAGACAGTTCTTGGGACCTTGAGACTCAAGTTTGCAATCTTCCAACAAGTAGATTTTTTGAGTGACTGTATTAAATAAAGCTGTCATTTATACTTTTCTCTAGCTGCCACTGGTATAAGGGAAAGGAATAAACATATTTAAGCCATATTTATCTCAGGGTGCACCTGTTTAAGCAATTGGCTCAGCCTAACTGATTGAGTATATCCAGAATTTTCAGTCAAGGAAACTTAGTAGATTTTTTTTTTCTTTTCATGTCCTACGCATAAAATATAAGCATTCTGTGAAATTATCTACACTAAAGACCAAAGCTTTCAATCCACATGATGGTCTGCATTTGTATACTGCCATGATGAATGTCAGCTGTCTGCTTGATAAGACCTAGAAGAATCACATGTAAGAAGGGTCTCCAAGCATGTCTGTGGAGGATGATCTTGCCCGGGTTGTTTGAAATGAGATGACCTGTAATCCACTGTGAGTGAAACCATTCCCTGGGCCGGGATCCTGGACTGTACAAAAAGAAGGAAGAAAGCTGAGCAGAAAGCTTTATTCATTTTGTCAGCCTGTTTTATCCAGCCACAGGAAAAGAAACTCAGACAGATACTTCTGAAACAGGCGACAGAACACTTATGGATCTTATTTAGTTCTCCATTGTATCAAAGGAAAGGCCTGAAACCCAAATAAAGAAGAGATGCATCTCTTGCCTTTCATTCTGCATTAACATCTTCACTAGTCCTTGCATGCAATGGCTCCCCTAATAGACATCAGAGTGTTCTGAAAAGCACACGACAGTTGAAAACAATGGGGAGACTTAACATCTCATTCAGAAATCCAGTGGTTTCCTGAAAACCCCAGCTTCAGAAATGTTGTGGTTTGGAAGCAAGAGGCTTATTTTGTAAGAATGTTTTATTTTTAAAACCAAAAAGAAATACTGAGTCTTTTGGTGAGTGTCCTGCTGCCCAAACTTCCTGCTCCCTCCAAGAGTGCCAGGAATTCCAGCACTCCACTGAGCATGTGGCTGGGCAAGTGCTTTCTACATAAAGGTCCACAAGACAATGTTAAACTGCTCCCATCACAGTCTTGGAGACACAGTTCATGTTTAAACCGTAGCTCAATCCAGGGATACCTGGGAATCTCTTCAAAAAGCAATAATGAATGGTAAATAGAAATCCAGTGAAGCACTTATTAGATTTAACACCAAGTGAATTTATCACAATTTTTCTATAATAAGTATCTATAATAAATGCTGAGTTAGAAGTGACTCGGGCTTATCATTTTAGGCCATCACCAACAGAGACCCAAATATTCAAAGTGCAAAGCTTTTATGAGTACAGTGGTTCTTGTGAAGCCACCAAAATGATAAGGGCCACTGACAGCATATGGCTCTGTTTGTCATTCAAACAACCCCACTGTTTACAGTTCAGTTTTCTGATCATGTGATGGAATTCATTCCATAGCTCCCTCTGACGGGATGATTACAGTGTGCCATTTCAAAAGAATGCTGGACTAGCCCCTAACTTGGCTAATATTTGAGTACTCTGCTTTTCGTGAGAGTCTGGCCCCAGCTACTCTGAGATATTCATAGTTAGCCTCTATCACTTAAACCAAGAACAGTCTAGCCCACATGTTGTGTTTAAGCCAATAAATCTTCCTTGGCTAACGTGAGGCTCTTCTGGTAAAGACAATTGGAATTGACCAAGACTCAATAACAGCTTGAGTTTAATAGGCAGTACTCAAAGTGCTTGTGTCTGGGGGCACTGTGCCTGGATGACTGTGGGGAGTGCCAGGATCCACAGAAAGCCCTTCACATACCATTACCATCCAAAACACACAAGTATGTAGAGTCTCTGAAATGCTTTAGAACTAGTCTAAGACATTCTAGTCATACATTGCAGATGTTTGGATACATAGACACTATCTGGATCCACAGAAGATTCCTTAGAGGAATGGGAGTTTCACCTTAAAATCTAAGGTCTCTTTGGGGAATATTTTCATTAGGAATCATTTTATTATCTTGTTACAAGAGTAATTCATGGGCTTTTTTTGTTATAAAACTAGAAATTATGAGTAAGCAAACATGTGACCTCATGATTCTGCCCCCCATACATAGTCATGATTGATATTTCTAGGCAAGTCTTCCTACCTCTATGTTATTTATTATTATTATTATTATTATTATTACTATTATTATTATTATTATTTTACATATATTAGTACATTATACATTATTATTTAGCAAAAAATGCTACTAATGACACAAAACTATTAAATAGCTAAACTATAATTAATATAAACTGAGAAGTACTCTAATGCTAAAATGTTCACTGAGTGTCAAAAAAAAGTACCCAAAGTATGCAAAATGTCTCATTGAATAACTTTATATTAGTACTGTTGAAATAACATCATCTTAGTTATGTTGACTTTAATGAAATATACATTATTAAAATTAATTTTACTTTATTTTAAATATAACAGCTAGGAAACTTCAAATGGTATATGACTTTTATCTGTGTAAAATATTTTCATAGAATGGGGCTATTCTAGATCTTTCTTCTTACACATATTAAAACACAACCTGAAATATGTTAAAACTGGTTCTCTATTTTGGTAGAAGAAATGTTACCTATGGGCTCCTGATTTTAAAGACATGGTTCCCCAGCTGGTACAACTGTATGGGATGTCAGGGAGAAGTGCACCCTTGCTGGAGGAAGTACATCGCTGGAGGTGGGCTCTAAGAGTTCATAGCCTGGCCCCACCTTGAGATCTGCTTCTCTGCTTCATATTTGAGGTGAGAGATGTCATTTCTCAGCTTCCTGCTGCTATGCCTGCAATATGATGTCCTGGCTACCCTCCACGATGGACCTTTATTCCTCTGGAACCATAAGCCAACATAAACTCTTTCTTACATTGTTTTTGGCCATGGTGTCTTACCCCAGCAACAGATAAGAAGTGAATATGTACAGTAAATGTGCTAGTACCATTTTAATAATATTCACTATAAAGTTTAAAATATTGATAATATGGGTTGTCTTGAGGTTTGACTATGAAAACTTTTCCAAAGGCTTATATGTTCAATATTTGATCCCTAGTTAGTTGCACTATTTTGGGAAGTTGTGCCCATGTAAAGACATAAGAGCAGATTTTCCCTCTCGCTTTCTCTCTCTCTCTCTCTCTCTCTCTCTCTCTCTCTCTCTCTCTCTCTCTTTGACTTTTTTATTTTTAAAATTACAATTACAGCATTTCTCCATTCCCTTTACTTTCTCTAAATTCTCCAAGTGCTCCCCCCTTTACATTCATGATCTTTTTTCCTAAACTATTGTTACATGAATATATATTCCTCAATATAACCTGCTCAGTCTGTTTAATGTTACTTATATGTATGTCTTCAGGGCTCACCATTGGGTATTGATTAACCCAATGAGAAGACAAATCTCTCACTTTTAGCATTCGTTACCTCTCCGTACCTCTCTGTGTGTATTTGTCTGTACCTCTCTGTGAAGACCCAGTGGGCTTTCGCCCATCCAATAGCATGTCTACTGCCTGTGTTCAGTTCATGTTTAAATAACCATGCTGGTGAGATTTTATGTGTGTGGCTTCTGAGATAACTAGGAATCATTGTCTTGCAGCAAATTCCCCAATCCTCTGGCTCTTACACTCTTTCTGTCCCCTCATCCACAATGTTCCAGGGGTGTTAAGTATGGTATCTCTGAGCCCTAATTAGGTACAGTAATGTTTTGTAGATATATCCACTGGGAATGGGCTCCACAGCTCAGTATTTTATCTGGTTGTGGTTTTCTGGAAAGGTCTCCATTTGTTACATGGAGAAGTGCCCTGCATGAGGTTTAGAACTACACCTATCTATGGTTATAAGGACGAGTATTAGAATGCAGTTAGTGATCATGCCAATTTAATAAAGTGGTGGTTGTAGATTCTCCTCCAAAATCCATGACTTCACTAGTCCTGGGTAATTGTCCAGGTTTCTGGTACCAGGATTGATTGCCCTCTTTCTGGGTGGTTTTTAAGTCCATTAGAAAGCTGTTGTTCTCAGTCCAATGGATGGCTGTGAGCCTCTAGTTCCATATTAGTTGGGTACTGTCAGAGCCTCTCAGGAGACAGCTATATCAGGCTCCTGTCAGCCAGCACTTACTAGCATCCACAATAGTGTCTAGATGACTGAATATGGGAAGGATTCCCAGGTGGAGCAGTCTCTGAATTGTCCTTCCTTCAGTCTCTGCTCCATAGTTAGTCTCTACAACTCCTTCCATGGGTATTTTGTTCCCTCTTTTAAGAAGGAAAGAAGTGTCCACACTTTGGTCTTCCTTCTTCTTGAGTTTCTTGTGGTTTGTGGTTTGTACTTTGTATATTCTGATCTTCTGGGCTAATATCAACTTATCAGAGAATGGGTCCTCAATGAAGGAACTAGAGAAAGGACCCAAGGAGCTGAAGCATTTGCAACCCCTTAGGACAAACAACAAAATGAACTAACTAGTACCCTCAGAGCTCCCAGGAATTAAAACTCCAATCAAAGAGTACACATGGTGGGACTCATGGCTCCAGCATGTATAGCAGAGAATGGCCAAGTCGGTCATCAATGGGAGGAGAGGCCCTTGGCCCTGTGAAGGTTCTATGCCCCAGTGTAGGGGAATGCCAGGGCCGGTAAGCAGGAGGGAGTCGGATGGTGAGCAGGGGTGGCGGGGAGGGAACAGGGGTTTGTTTTAGTTTTTGTTTTTTTATTTTATTTTATTTTTTCTGTTTTGTTTTGTTTTGTTTTGAAGGGGAACCTGGGGAAGGAGATATTGTAAATAAAGAAAACATCTCATAAAAAAAGAAAGGAAGGAAGGAAGGAAGAAAGAAAGGAAGAAAGAAAGAAAGCTGTTGTTCACTACAATGCCACTCCTACACCTTTAGAGTTTTCCTGACATGTCAGTCATTGTTATGGTTCATTGGCATCAGAGTTGGGTAGGACACTGCTTCCCTTCTTTGGAAGTATAACAGTGCCTTCTGGTCGAATTAAAGTTAGTCCTCAGGGAGGAGGCATTTAGGTAAGTTCCAGCTCAGGGCCCTGCAGACTCAGTGTCTGAAGTGTAAGACAATAGGACTTAACTTTCCACTTCTAAGGAGAAGAGGGGAAGCCAAAGGCAATAGCAATAGCCTGTCTATTTAGGGACAACCCTGACCAAAAACTCAAAAGAGGGCTTCTGATGACTGTCACTGAGGGTTTTGTTAGCTGGTTTTTGGCTCTTGGTATTGTCAGGCTAGAGGAGAAAGTTTCATTTAAGCTATATATGTATATTTATATAGACCTCTAGGTATATTATATGTATTTTTAGGTAAATAATAGTATAATTTCTTATAACTTTTTCAGAAATCCTTACTCTTATTTTCTCCTCTTCTCTCCTTATTCTGTGTGTGTATGTGCGTGCGTGTGTGTGTGTGTGTGTGTGTGTGTGTGTGTGTGTGTGTATCCCTCTCCTGTTCCTAATTAGAGCCTCATCTTCTTTCCAGTTCTAAGATCAGATCCCTTGTCCCCTGCAACTCCCTTCTCTGTTGTTCCTCTCCACCCCCCCCAGCTACCCCAGCAATGTCCCCTTTATACGTTCCCAGTTCCTTTATACATACACTACAGGGTACGTAATGAGAGTTCTTTCACCACCCCCTTCTCTGCTGCACGAGGAGACAGCCTACCATAGTAAAGAAAGCAGGTAGCTTCACTGAGAGTTCCACCACGTTGGCTTTCTGATATCAGACTTCTAGCCTCAAGAAACAGAGGAAAGAAATACTTGTTGCTGAACCACCCTATGATGATATTCAGTTATATCAGCTCCCAAGCTGACACTTGGTCTGTTTCCTAAATCTCAAGTCAAAGCATCATCCTTCCATGTGTTGATGCAAGGTCGAGGGTAAGAGAAATGAAAATTCTGTAGCTATGACAAAGAGTGAGCTGGAGATTTCTAAAACTAGAGAACTTTTTGATAGACTTTGAGCCTCAGAAGAAAAGTTACAAATCTGTATTTTAAAAAAAGCAAACCTTTCCTTTAACCTTAGAGCCAGAGCATTTCAATTCCTCCCTCTTCCAAGGGAAGGTTGGACAAACACTGCCTAACCCTCAACTTATATCAGGACTTCTCTCCATTGGCTTCCTAAGCTACAGGCCATAGGCCAAACACATTCAGTAGCATCTACATCTACTTTCTACCAGAGTTGCACTATTAGAAGGAAAAGGAAAAACAAAAACAAAAAACTCTTCTTTCTTATTCTCCTAAAAGGTTTTCAAATTGCCAAATGATGTCAGCCTTCTACCCAGAGAAGAAACATGTCAGGACAATATCCTGTAGCAGAAGGAGCCATTTCCAGAATTTCAACCGACACTTCCAACAGGGTCAATGGAACCAGCTGGAGCAAAGCATACAACCTAAACTCACCTACTGTGCGGCCCACTCAGGGATCATACCACTTTAGGAAAATTCATCCTCTTTTGAGGTTAACCCAGGCATTGCACGCTGTTTAACTGTGCTGTGTAAACATTTTTCAAAAGCAAACCGCACACGTTTATTCGGGCATTTCAAATGTGGGCAGAAATAAAATTAAAAAGCCCTGAGTTGGTCCGACATACATTTCAAGACAGTAAATGGACAGGAAGCGTCTATAAATACCCCACTCTTAAATATGTCTATCTTAAATCCAGAATTCTTTGCTTCTAGTTTTTACCAGGTTTTTTGTTTTTGTTGTTGTTGTTGTGAAATGTAGGTCAAATTGTTGATAAGTGCTGGATAAAATCTGTTTATACTCATATAAATGTTACAATCTTTCCAGTGTCTGACACAGTTGTAAAGTATTGCCCCATGTAGTAAGCTACTCAGTGTATTGCCCAATAAATTTAGTTGTGAGGAATTCTTGACACAGATATTTCTAGATGCTTGATTTTAATCACAGCTGTCTGTTGCTTCAGAGATTTTTTTTTCTTCTAAAACTCTCAGCTCGTAGGGACCAAGGATGAGAAAACTTGAAATCTTATATAGATTTCTGCACTTTCTTCTCAGTAAAGTCATTTTTAAAAAGCCACATTCAACAAGGAATAAGAAATGTGAGAAATTGTGAGGGTCATTGAAATACAGCCTTATTATAATGAAATCCAATGTCTAAAAATTATTCTTATTTTGGGTTTGTACCACAGTAAGAGTCAAGATTTTAAGCTCTACTAAATTCAAACCAAACAAACAAACAAACAAAAAGATTTTACATATTTTATGTTCATTTAAGAAAATACTAGCAATGATGTATTATTTTAAAATATATAGTTAATATGTTTAGAGTTATTTAAAATTTATATTGAGAAAAATGTATGTATTTTCAGTATTGCCATAGACAAGCATCTACATAAGACTGTTAAATTGATTGTTGTTTTATATCAAACAACTTTTATAATACTCATTTTTATTGTTATAATATTTTATAAATTTTAAAGAATATGACAAAAAGGTATTGTAGGTATTGAAGGGGGTCTCTGGGAGGAGTTGGGGTACAAAAGGGAAACAAGAATGTGATTTAATTCTATTTACTTAAAATATGTTTTTAAATGTTAACAAATTCAGATAAATTGAAATTATGTATCTTTTCTCATCATAATGCAATAAAACGTAAATCAATAAAAAAAAGAAATGTGAGAAAGAATAGGACATGAAAGTGGAGGGAGACTAGAGGGAAAAATTGGAAGTAGATTGAGATATATTGTAAAAATGTATAAAATAATCAAAGAATAAATGAACTGTGTGTGTGTGTGTGTGTGTGTGTGTGTGTGTGTGTGTGTGTGATTTTTTTAAAGAGGTATCAGAGCTGGAGAGATGGCTCAACTGTTACAACACATGCTGCTCTTTCATAGGACCTGGTTTTGGTTCCTGGCAATCATACAGTGATTCAAAATCATCTTTAGGGGATCCAGTGCCTTCTTCTAACAGATTTGGGCAACAGGCATCCACACAGTCCAAGTAGGAAAGATATTCATAATTAGCAAAAGAAGTATGCTGAGGAATGAGGACCACATCACCCTAAAGCTCATGTGTCAATGTAATTGTCAGTATGGTTGAACTTAGATATGGGGTCTTTGGGGGGATACAAGCTTTGACTGAAGTCATAGATTGGAACCTCCTTATTGATATTTAAAAAAAAAAAAAAAAAAAAAAAAAGGTCAAAGGCCTCCCCTGATCATCATGAGGACACAGAGAGAAACTACTACAGTTTGGATATTAAATGTCTCCCAGAGGTCCATGACCTAAAGATGGCATTGCCAGTCTGCGATACTACTGAGAAGTGAGAGAACTTCTAGACTATGGGATCTAGTGGGTAGACGTTAGATCACTGAGGACTTGATACTGATGGAGCTGTTATGACTCCATCTTCTTCCTTCCTCGCTGTCCACTCCCAGGCCATGGTGAAGCAAGCAGTTTCCATCATGTGTCCTCCGCCATCATATTCTATGCTGCCAAAGACCAAAAACACCCGAGCCAAATGACCATGGTTTAAATCCTCTGACACTATGAGGCAGAGCACACTCCCCCCCCCCTTGCACATTGTTAATGTCTGGTATTTTGTCACTACAATGGAGAACTGGGCTACATGACACTTGTTTGCAATCATGAAGACATAGTTTGGAACCAAATTCTTCAGCGTTTTGATGCTAAGTCGGAACAGTGGGAATCAAGCGTCTGTTGCTTAGGTCAATGATACTTTGTTACAGCAGCCTGAAGTAAACAAAATAAAGCTCTGATTTTTTTTATAGTAAATTTATTGCTCGATTCTTTGATTTATTATTATTAACACAAAATATCCATGTTTGTAAATATTTTAAATAGCTCTAATAACTTTTTCAATTGATTAAAATAGTTAAGTTACCTATTTTTTTTTTATCTTCAGCATAAAATTTATTTTGTTAATTTTTACTTTTATGTTCTGTGGTTCTTTTTTTTTTTTTTTAGATATTTTCTTTATTTACATGTAAATTTTCCCTTTCCCAGGTTCCCCTCCAAAAAACAAACAGGGAAAGGGAAAAGTTACCTATTTTTTAATTATAGTTTTGTTGATCTTGAGAGTTCCACACACGTATGAAATCTGACTACGTCTAATCCCACCCCATACTCCTCTAACACCCCTTGGCAGTTCCCCATGCTAACTTCATGAGTTTTTATAACCCACTGTATTCAGTTAGTACTGTCCATTTGTGTATGAATACACGCCATCCACTAGAGCATGGGAAATGTACCAGCGGCTCAAAGAAGCATGACTTTCCCTTGCCCAGCAGCCAGCTACCAGCTCTCAGTAGCACCTCAGTGTAGGGTGAAGCCTGATGCTCATCACTCCATCTATTCAGAAATGCTCTAGCTTGATCTTTTCTAGGTAACCAAAGTTGCTGTAATTGTAACATGTCATGTCCAGATGACAGCACGGCATGGCACCCCACCCTCCCAGGCTCACATTCTTGCTGCCACCTCTTCCCTTGACATTCCCTAAGCCTTGGTAGGAGATGGAGGAGAGTGATAAAAATGTCCCATGAAGGACTGAGCATTCAGTATCCTCTCGGCACCTTGACTAGTGAAGAGTCTCTGAGTACATACAGCCTGGGTCTGTGGGTATGAAGATTTGGGGGGGAGGGGTAGAAACAGGGGTTCTCTGGGTAGCCCTGGCAGTCCTGGAACTCACTTTGTAGAGTTTGGCAGGCTGGTCTCGAACTCAGAAATCCGCCTGCCTCTGCCTCCCAAGGGCTGGGATTAAAGGAGTGCACCATCACTGCCCGGCATGGAAGAGTCTTTTTTTTTTTTTTTAAGATTTATTTATTTACTATATGTAAGTACACTGTAACTATCTTCAGATACCCCAGAAGAGGGCATCAGATCTCATTACAGATGGCTGTGAGCCACCATGTGGTTGTTGGGATTTGAACTCAGGACCTTTGGAAGAGCAGTCAGTGCTCTTAACCGCTGAGCATACAATTTGACAGTACAACCACTTAGTAAAATAACAATAATATTTCTACCCTACAGTCCATGACCTTATTAGCCATGGGCTTTTGACCAGAGTTACAATAAAAGGTATGAATTCTATTCCGCCCCTCAGGCCAATCAGAACATGGTTAGTAATTCCATAACAGTCATGCCACTAAATGTAGCATATAGATATAGCATGTAGACAGCACTAATTGGACTTAGTGATGTCCAATAAAAAAAACCATGACAACATGAAATTAGCATGGGGAAGCATCAAGGGGAGTTAGAGGAGGAATATGTGGGGTAGACATGGTCATATTTCATATATGTGGATGTAGTAGGTGCATCTTTCCTGACAGGTAGGTATTATATCATGGACAGGCCAACATTGACTAAGACTATCAACCTTCACAGCACTTTCCAGCAGTCAGAAAGCTAGTTAATGGTTTCTTAATCACTTTGGGATTGATTTCTCTATATCCTACAGCCAAAATATATGGTATCTTCGGAAAGAGAGTCTTTGTAAGTAGTGGTGGTGGGTAACTGGGGACAGTGGCAATAGCCTATCTTATTTTGGCAACCTCTGGAGCCTACCTGTTCAACAACTCATAGGGAAGTTATGTCTTGCCTGGCACTGTAATTTTTTGTGAAACTCTGACATTGAGGACAAGTTGAAAACATAGAAGCCACTGCCAACTTCAGATGGAATAGCCCTGGTTCATACTAGAACCTGTGGGCACAGATTGGTTTCTGGAAAACAATTATTTCAATTTCAGCATACAAAAAAACTTCACCTCTAAAGAAGAGTCAGCACAGACTTGTCATTCTCTGAGCTGCACAGGAGTCACTATCAAATTCTGCTCAACAGAGGAAATGCTCCAGCCCTTTCATCTGCTCATGGTTTTATCCACTTCCTGTTTTATACATGACCCAATGGAAAACTAATAAGAAATGAATGTTAACATCACTATTAGAATGTCAACCTAAGCTAGTCTAGTTAGAAATGGTTAAAACCCCTTGGTAAAATAACATGCTACAAAATATGCTGACATTCTCAGACTTGAAATGAAAAGTTATCTTTGTCCATAGCTATCCTGAAATTGGCAAAAAAATAAAATCATAAACTCTCACAATCATGAGCCAGTGAGCTTGTTTCTCTCAAAGCATCTAAAGCAATAAGTAATAGTAGGAGGGACAAAGGAATGGGTTTTTACAAAATCTCTGGAAAGAAGTTTAAAAATAAAAAATAAGCCAC
Source organism: Montemys delectorum (assembly GCA_019843815.1). Classification (NCBI taxonomy): domain Eukaryota; kingdom Metazoa; phylum Chordata; class Mammalia; order Rodentia; family Muridae; genus Montemys; species Montemys delectorum. The sequence goes on along the minus strand of JADRCD010228122.1, from coordinate 15,396 downwards.
TATGTGTTTATGCATGTACGTATGTGTAATGTGTATATGTATGTATGTATATTGAGGATGTTGAGAGATAGATGATAGATAGATAGATAGATAGATAGATAGATAGATAGATAGATAGAAGTATATACATATATTGACTATATCAATTTAATAGCCACTGTGGTTGCTTAAATGACAGCCAAATATAGCCACTACATTTGTGGAATGGGATCACCCCTGTTCTGAGGTATGACAGGAGGGTGTTAATGTCACACTGGATCCTGCTGCAGGCCCCTTCTGCATGAAATTTTGTGGATTTTTTAAATAGTTTTGACTAGAATCAAAGGTGACTTAAGGGGAGGAGAATATAGTTCAGTGGTAAAGGCTCTTGCTGACAAGAAAAGCAACGTGAACTCAGTTCTCAGAATCCCAGAAGAGTAGAAGAGTGCCTTGCACTGTAATTTTTGTTAAACTCTGATACTAAGGACAAGTTGAAAACATAGAAGCCACACGACACAATTTACACATGCAAGCACATGCACACACACACACACACACACACACACACACACACACACATAAATTTTTAAAGGGCTACTTCACTGTCAGAATTCTACCAATGTATTGTGAAAGAAAAGGTATCAGGAAAAAAAATACTCATCCTCCTAGAATGAAAATATGAACCACAATAAAAGAGACTAAAATTTACCATAGAAAATGAGTGTGCTTTATATTTGTATGGAGAAGATACGAGTCTGGAGTTCATTCAAGTGGAAGGTGCTTTCAGGGCTGAAGTGACCCTCCCTTGTCTCCAGCTTTTCTTACAACTCTACTTCTACAGAGAGTGGTACCTCTCTGCTCAAATGGCAAGAGTTCCACAAAGCCTCAATTAGATCGAGCTCTAGTCCTGAGTCCACCAAGGAGTGACTTCGAGGGTCTTCAGTGAAGATATTGATACTGCCTAGTATACAAAGTCCTATGTTCAGAGAGCAAGAGGAAAATCTCAGTTGCAGTATTTCTTCCAAGAGCTTGGTGGCCTCTCACTCACAGAACAGGAAATGAAGAAAGTCTGCCCCTCTTACAGAAAGAGTATCATGTCCTTCCTGTGCATGCTTTAAAAATAAATATTTTACTTGCTTACGATGAGTTAAGTGCCCGCCCCTGGTTTCCCTTGGAAGAAGTCTTACCATTGGGCTGGGCTAGCCTTTCACTGATAAACCTCAGCACTATGGCTCACAATGTTCCCACGGGTTTCAACATGGGTGGTCAGAGAGTGAAGCCTCACTGCGTTTCACCTTGAGTGGCATCTCCCACAAACTAAGACACCAAACTGAGTCCAATGAGTGAGCATCCCATTCTTTCCATTATGAAATGCTATGAGCTGATCCCAAGGGGAAGGGCCACTAAGCAGTATCCTATGTGGGGGCACTAGCATAGCAAACCCTGAGGAACTACATCTGGACTCTAGAACACAAGAGAATACATCCAGTCCCTTCTCAGCAGCGTGTTCACAGCTACAGAATATGACCTTAGAGAGTCCTAACATTCTTGGGAACATTCTATATAGGTGCTTTGAGGAGACATAAATAAAGGAGTGAATCCCTAGTCATACCAAAGCATCTTGCTACCTCAAAGACTTTTTTTTTTACATGTTGTTAACAGTTTTCTAATTTTAGCTCATATTTAGCTAAAAGATATTATTTTAAGAGAAATGATGGACAGATAGATGAAAGATGGATGAATAGATGGATGGATGGAAGCATGAATGGAAGCATGGATGGAAGGATGTGACACAAAAGAAGAGGTTTGTTTCTTTATATACATGGGTTCAGTGCTGATTATAGCAATGTGCACCTGTAGTCTCAGTACTGGGCCTTGCTGGTCAGATAATCTAACCAAATCAGTGAACTCCAGCTTCAGGCAGAGAGAGAGAGAGAGAGAGAGAGAGAGAGAGAGAGAGAGAGAGAGAGAGAGA
>JADRCD010228121.1:10819-34332 GCA_019843815.1 Montemys delectorum | reverse complement strand
GAGAGAGAGAGAGAGAGAGAGAGAGAGAGAGAGAGAGGCTGTGTTTCAGGATGTCTTAAAATAATTGTGTGTGTGTGTGTGTGTGTGTGTGTGTGTGTGTGTGTGTGTGTGTTGGAATGTCTCTAAATTTATCTGTGTGTCTAAGTTACTTTTCTATTGCTGTTTTAAAACACCATGACCAAGTCAACTTATAAAAGGAAGTGTTTAATTTATGGCTTAGGATATCATAGAGTTAGAATTCATGGCCATCATGTGCGAAGTATGGTAGCAGGCAGGCAGTAGCACTGAAATGAGAGCTCACATATTAATTATAAGAACAAGGCAGACAGAGCTAGAGAAATGGCTCAGCTGTTAAGAGCACTGGCTGATCTTCTAGAGGACCTGAGTTCAGTTCCCAGCACCCACATGGCAGCTCGCAACTGTCTATAACTCCTGTTCCAGGGGATCTGATTCCCTCACACATGCAGGCAAAATACCAATGTACATCAAATAAAAATAAATTAATTTTAAAAAAAAAGAACAAGGCAGAAAGAGCTAAGTGGGAATGGTGTAGGGTTTTGAGACCTCAAAACCTACCTCTAGTGTCACACTTCCTCCAAGATGACACCTCTTAGTCCTTCCCAAACAGTTCCATCAATAGGTGACAAAGCATTCAAACATATGAGTCTATGGGGACCATTCTTATTCAAACCACCACACTGGATGTATACATGTATGTTTTGGAGCATCTCAGCGTGAACTCCACCCCCCCACCCCCGTGCGTGTGTGTCTGTGTGTCTGTGTGTGTTTCAGCTGGTGGTGACAAGAGAGGCCAGTTGATCTACCTCTTTTAAAAGTGGAAGATCTGTTGAGATGGATGGTTTATCTGTCTGATGTTGGTTGGTTGGTTGGTTGGTTGGTTGGTTGGTTGGTTGGTTGAAAGAAGGCTAGTTGGTTGCCCAGACTAGTCTCCCATGTATCTGATGTATTTTGGAGTGCCTAGCATGTATCTGGGTGTGTGAATGTAGGTGTGTGTTTGGGGTGTCTGCATGTATCTGGGTGTGTGTATGTATGTGTGTTTTGGAATGTCTCTGTATATATCTGAGCATATGTGTTTTGTGATGTCTGGCATGTCTCTGGGTGTGTGTTTTTAAAGTGTCTTGAGTGTATCTGGGTGTGTACATATACATATGCTTGCTTCAGGATATCTCCGTATATATCTGGTTATGTAGATATATGCGTTGTTATGTCTCTGCCTGTGTATGTATGCACAGTGCACCACCATGGGGTCTTTGTGCCTATGCCATTCCCCTGCTGTGAAGAAGGGAGGGGCAGCACTTGGCTGCCTGGTGTCTTGTGAGCAGAGCCCTGGGGCTGAGGGCTGGGCTTGAGTGGCCAGGGCTGGGCCAGGCGTTTCCAGCTTCAGATGAAGCAGAGCAGAAACAGAAGCTGGAATCCACCCCCAGTGGCGGCCCTGCCCAGAACAGGTTCAACCTGAACCAGCCTGGTGCTGCTTGGGGGTGGGGTGGCTGCCACCACAGGGCATGGGGAGGCCAGGCCTTAGGGGTGGTGCTGGGCCTGGCTGCCACCCTGTGTCCAGGCCTGCTGCCTACTGCCTGTCATCTCTCTGCTCTATCTTGCTGATCCTAAGTTCACTGGACCCACCTGCCCTGAAATTCCCAAACCAGCTGAACCCCCGAACCTCCCTGACTCTGCCTGTCAGCTCTGCACCATTCCAAGTTTCCTCTGGGGCAATTGAACATGCCGGGGGCAGGTCAGCTAGCCTCCCCTGCCATCACCAGCTGCTCAAGTTCTATATCCCACCTACAGGTACCCTATGTCTTCTCCAGATGTGCCCTGTCTCCAGGTTGTCCTTGGCTCAGCTCTGGAGCCTAGACATTATATCATTAACAACTCATGAGGAATCATAGGAATGTTAGAAAGACCAGTGATCCCCAGTATCCCAGTCCAGAGCCAGCATGGTAGGGAGGAGGTGCCCTGCTAGTCTGTGTGTCCCAACCTACTCCAGCCATCAAAGTTCTAGAGAATAAATGACCTGGCCTCTTCTTTTAAAAGCGGAAGTTCTGTTAAGGCGGTTGATTTGTCTGTCTGATGTTGATTTGCTGGTTGGTTGGATGGTTGGTTGGTTGGTTGGTTGGTTGGTTGGTTGGTTGGTTGGATGGTTGGTTGGTTGGTTGGTTGGTTGATTGGTTGAGAGAAGGCTAGTTGGTTTCCCAAACTAGCCTTCAACGCCCCATCTTTGTGCCACAGTCTCCTAAGCACTAGTACCACGATGCAAGTGAATCTGCCTCAGAGGTTAATCAAGCAGGAAGTGCCTCATTGACCCTTAGGAATGAGGCACCTCGACCAGATGCCTGTTCGCAGGCTGCAATGAGAAGCCAACAGCATAGGCCAGTTCCTACCACAGGACTTCCCAGCAGCCAATGCTAAGTGATAAGAACCAAAATGGAGCCAATCCATCGGCCAGTGTCTCTCAACTCATACTTTCTGGTCATCACCCCAATGCCCCAATATCTCAGATGGAAGTCATACCCAAAAACTACCTACAGCTCTGCTCAGAGGCCCTCAATGGCCATCCTTGGTAGGAACTCAAGATATCAGTCTAGCCTTATCCTTTTTGGGTACCAACATAGAACACATCAGGAAGAGTGGGTTGATCTACACTAGTCCAAGAAAGGCCTGTCTATAGAATTCATTGTCTATAGCAGTCGAACCAAGGATCATTGTCAGAAGCACAGAAAAGGGTAGAATTTCATGAGGTCACCAGTGACCATCTTCAGAGACCACAGCAGTCAATAGCTTAAAGGATCATGTGTGTGCTTTGTTCATGTGAAGTTCAAGAACAGCCCCTTGGTGTGGTAACAGATATCAGGACATGGCACGAACGGGGCCAGAGTCTCAGGGAAGCCTGTGGCTCTGGAAGCATTTGATATGGTGACTGAGGGATTGTCCAAATGTAAATGAACGAAGAATTCATCAGTGATCACATCAGACTCCTGCTCAGAAGGACACCTCAAATGAACCATGTCAGCCATTTCCTGGCTTCCTCAAGACTTACAGATCCAGAGTACCATGGGAAAAGGGGTAATGGTAATGGCAGGCTTGTGTCCTTGGGGCAGCTGACTGAGGGCACACTTGTGGGGCGGGGGTGTAACACTGTCCCCAAAGAGGCCCTTGCTTCAGAGTTTGGGATCCCAAAACAGGTTGTCATATACCTTGGGTGTTCCCTAGATTAAGCCTAAAGATCATGCCTCAGTCCAACCCAATCTCCAGCCTTCATGACCCCTAGGGAATCCTCTAGTGCCCCCTCTTCTTTTACACCAGAGAGAAGGCAGAATGTAATAGCTTTAGGGAGGCTGGCAGGGCTCCAGTAACCCCGATCTCAACACCAGGGTGGATACAGAAGCCTAGGGACAGGACATTGGCACAGGCCTGAAACTTGCTCCTCTCCATTGCACTGGCTCTCCTTCTACTGGACCTTCTTCATCCACAGGCCCAAGTTGAGCATAGCCTCTAGGGTTCTCCCTGCCCAACTGTGCAGGTGACCAAAGCTCTATCTGCTGCTCTCTCAGCACCTGGTATCCACAGAAGGAAGGCAAGGTAAGCACATTAGAGAAAGAGGAATAAAAAGACAGACAGGTGAGGAGTGAGCAGGGCCCTGCCAGACCCTGCCTTTTGGATGGATGGAAAGGTGTGCCCACACCCACACCTAGTCTCTCTTCTATACTCTCAACAGAGTCCATCCTAGGGGCTGGGGTAGAGCAGAAGGGTATCTCTAGGAAGGCTGGGAGGAGGAACCCTCAGCAACGTGAATGCATCATTACAAGATGGCCCGGCCAGGGTGAACCTGGAGACATGCTGGAGATATAGAATGAAGGAGAGATGACTGTCAGGAAAATGCCAAGATGACCCCAGCGCTCATCCACCCTTTAACCCTAGGCTGTAGGGAACCCAAGACCTTTCCTAGCCTCTACAGCAGTGGGTTGAGACCCCTTTGGGAGTCTCATGACCCTTTCACAAGGGTTGTCTAAGACCATCAGAAAATAGATATTTACATTACAAATCATAGCAGTAGCAAAATTAGAGTTATGAAGTAGCAATAAAAATAATTTTGTGGTTGGAGATTGCCACAACATGAGAAACAGTGTAAGTGTTACAGCATTAGAAAGGTTGAGAACCACTGCTCTTGCCCAGTCCTAGGAACTCAGTTCTACCAGCTACAGGTCAGCTACAGAAATCACACTGGTATTCAAGAGGAAGAAGGTGACAACCAGAGTGGTCCCGGGAAGAAGTCCAAGACTCAGTCTCCACACCTGTAAAATGGGCACAGGCTAAGAGTAGGCAGGAAACACCTCAAGTCTGGCACCCCAACAGGGTAAATTGAGGAAGAAACTCTCTGCTGTGAAAACTGGCCTCTAAGCACCCTGCTAGTTCTAAGTGTGCCAAGAGAAAAATTGACTAGAGAAGTAACCAGGATCCCAACCAAGTCCCAGGGATGGTCAAGACTGTCAGCTCCAAGGGGAAGTCAGACTAGCTATACACAGAGCAGGCTCACAATAGAAGGAAGAACTGGAGAGCCATCAGACACACGTCTTGGGCACCTGGGTGTCCAGGTCAGTCCTGAGAAAACCGATTGCTTGCCTGGCTGCCATAATCTCTTCCATCAATTCATAGCTCCAGACTAGGATAAGAAATAACCCAGAAACTTATGCTCCCCTGACCCTCCACAGCTCCATTTTTACACCTTCAAGCCTCAGTCCTACTTTCTGACAAGTGGGTCTCTACTTTCCGTTCTGCAGGAGGGTGTGGTTTATAGACTAGCCTGCCTATGGGCACAACTGGATGTAGTTAGGGAGGGGCTAGGCTGTGGGTGTAGCTGCATATATAAAACCCAGCACAGATCTCCCCAAACCTAGCTTATAAGACAGCTGTTGTCTGAGTTGAAGACCCCACCTGCCAGCCTACAAAATGTATTCAAATGAGAGACAAATATTTGATGCTCCAAGACACAGCCCAGTTCAGCCTTGGCAGCTCCCTGGCTCTCATTTGGGTATTAATTGCATTCGTTTGGAGATTTGCATGTTTATCAATGCAGCCAACCTCTGGGGGACGGGACTAAGCCTGGGACTCCCAGGTAAGCACCAGGTGCAAGGAAGGCAGGGTAATAAGGAGCCTAGGGCTGCCCCCACCTCCCAGATAGCATCACAGCTCAGTCAGCACCTTGAGCCACATCACTCAGAGGAAGGGACAAGGGACAAGCTAGGGGGAAAACTGCAATCTAACAACAGGTGTGGGAGGCCAATATCCCTGTCTGATTGGCTCCCAACACCCCATAGCTGGAGCCAGGGATCCTGTCCGATACTCAGACTATCTGGAGCCACTGTCACATGACATCACGGCTAGAAAGGGACCCCGGGAGCTCTGCGTCCCCTGGGGGAGGAGGGAGTCCATCCCACCCTCCTAGGCTCCATCTTGCTGGGCTGGGATTTAAGAGGGTAGCTTTTACTCTCTGGTCTGGTCACAGACAACCTAGACTCAGGAGAGCTATCTCTCCCATGGCCACATGGAAACGCAGATGTCTCCGTCCTCAGTTCTAGACTAGTTACCATCCACCAGACTTGCCCAAAGAAGGACCTGCTTCTCCAGGATAGGCTAGCAGTGGAGGAGAGGTGTGGCCTCAGATGCACCTACGTAGGAGACCCCGCCCTTCCTGTCTGATGGGGGCTACACTGTTCCCTATACACGCTCTTGCAGCTGAAGCCACAACCACCCAGTCATCCAGAGAATTAGTCTTTTAAAGAGGTAAGCTAAAAAGGAGGTCACTATGGTGGCCTTGCTCCATATGACCTGGGTTTCTTGTAAAAGGGGCCAGGACACAGGCACACAGGCAATGATCACATGAGGACACAAAAGAAGACACCATCTGCCATGTAACACCTTGTAACACCTCTACCTTGGACTTCTAGCCTCAGGGAAATATCCCTTAGGAGATGCTAAGGTACTGTCCCTGGACCTGGACCTAGCTGACTCAATTCTGCCTCTGCAGCTGTCACGCTCCTGGGTCCTTCTACGGCTCTGCAAATGTGCCCCCTCCAGCATTAGTAAATGGGCCAGTTTTTTCCCCGGTCCTGGAGGTACGAGCAAGTAGCACCCAGCTGGATGCCCACAATCCTCCCTGATCTACCACCACAGAGCCTAGGTGTCTGGGAGGCGCTGGGTGGGACAGCAGGTAGAGAGACTGGGGCTGACAAGCATATCCTACCCTGCTTCTTCCTATTGCTGGGTGGCCTTTGGCAGAGTCACTCTGGGGGAGTGACAGGTGGTCCCTGCCCTCTGGTGGCTGAGACTGCACATTTGGGAACCACCTAGGCACCTGGCACCTCAGAGCTCCATGGACTGTTCCAATATGTAAAATGGAAAGTGTGAAGGAGAGCAGGAGCTCAGAATCTCAGCAGGGGTCCTGCTAAGCACTTGGTGGTGGGAAGCAGACGGGGGTTCTCTGCCTTCAGGCCTTTGGCCAATCACCTTACTCCACTAAACCAACTTGGAGCCAGGGAGGTAAAAGGCCAGAGCAATAAGGGCAGGAGCCCATAGGTTCTGGCAATCTGGAACAGGAATTAGCCCTGAGTGGACCATACCTACTTTCAGCCCATCTCTTTATTCTTCGTCCTTTCCTCACACTCACTGAGGAGATCTGAGGTGAAACAGGGCCTGGTGGTCAAGGCAGAGTTACCTCCTCCAGTCAGCCTTTCAGGGAGTCCTTCCTAAGCCCCAGACACCTGGCTCTTGTCTCTAGGCTCAGTTCATGGGTCTTTCCCTCACGTGCTTAGAAGGCTTAGAGAGTCTAGAGATCTGAACTGGGTCCCGGCTCCTCTCTAACTAGCAGACCAGTCCCTCCATGTAAGCAGAAAACAACCAACATCCAATCCCTGCTTCAGGCAGGCATAAGGGAGGTGTGGCCTGCTCACTTGGAGGCCTTCTCAGGGTACCTATAGATGTTGGGTAGCATAAAACCGCTCAAAGAGGCCGGGAGGATGTGCCCTTCTGGGGAGATTGGAGCTTGTCATTGTGCTGTGTCTTCTCCTAGTAGCATCCTCCACCCTCCACTAGTCACCAACGGTCCTCACAGTCTAGACTCCTCCTCCTACAATCAGCTTCTGGGCCCTTTCTTCTTCTCTCTCATCTCCTTTAGGCTCCAGAAGAGACAAGCCGTTCTCCAGGCTCTCAGAGCTCAGAGCCAAGCCAAACCACTCAGGCTGAGTCTGAGAAGCCACTCACCACACCAGGTCCCTCTTTCAGGAGAGCAGTGGCTGACGACGTGCACCCACCCAAGGGCCCACCTGTGCTGTGAAGCCTCCAGGGCCCTCCCTATCCTTCAGCCTCACTCTACACTGGGGTTTGTCCAGCTTATAATCAGGCCAGCTGCTTCTGGACACAGATGTCCTACTGTGGTCCCCAGGTCTCTGAAGGTCACCAATCTTATGAGAAGGGAAGGTGTAAGAGTAACAGGGCCCTGTTGACAAAAGTGATCCCTGTCACAGCCCTTCTGCTGCTGGACGTGCCCGGGTGTCACTATCTACGAGGGGCTGTGGTCTCATGAGGGGCAGGAAGCAAGTGATATGTGGGGCCTCCTCGCACAGCAGTTCTGTGGGTGGCTTGAGGACCAGCTTCCTAGGCATGAGACCTCTGCAGCCCCATGGGTCCCACAGTATCCCTATCTTGAAATTTCTGCTACTCTTACCATTGAGCCTGAGTGGACGGGTGAAGGTCAGGAGACTCTGCAGTATACTTGTTCGGTAAGGAGACATTGTGCCCTGTTCGTGTCCGACTTCCATCAAGTCTCCCATTTAAACCCAGAGCTGAGCAAGCTAGGTGTCCGGGGACCACATTTCCCATTCAAACCAGAACTTGGCTTCAAAGGCAGGAAAGAGACAAAGTAAGCATGAAGGGGTGAGGGATAGGAGACAACGTCTGTCTCTAGCAAGAAGACTCCCCTTCATCAAACAACCTCTTATGCTGAAGATGTGGACCGGAGAGTAGGGTCATCCCGAGTCTCTCTTTGTCATGGCTGTTGTTTGAGACACAGTCTTACTATGAAGCCTTGGTTGCCTGGAACTTACTATGTAGATCAGGATGATCTTAAATTTATAGAGATCTGCTGCATCCCCAGCCCCAGTGCTGGGTTTAAAGGCATGTGCCACCAAGCCTGTCCTATCCTTCCCTTTCCCACCAGTAAGCAAGGATGGACAGTACTGGCACACTATAAAAACCACTGGACTTCGGCCATGTAGTATCTCTGGGGTACTGGGAACTATGTCCTGTCAGAGTTTCCGTATGCCAGCTAAATTTTCTGGCATTTGCATGTCTAACTGGCATTATGCAACAAAAAGCCAGATGGCAACAATATGCATGCCATTTATTCTGGTTGGCCTTTTCTATTTGAGGGTGACTGATTTGGGAAACTCCCACCTCTGAGATACCAAAAAGCGGTGCTCAAAACTCCTCTATAGAACCCTGTAGTGTGTTCCAGAACCTACATGTCCCTCCTGTGCTTAAATCCTCCCCCAGGGACTAACAGCACCACTACAACAGAACACTGTAGGTGACAAGGGAGAAGTCCCCACATGTTTACCACAGGCAAAATTGTTTCTTGAAACATTTTGTTTTGTTTTGTTTTGTTTTGTTTTGTTTTGTTTTTCTTCATAGTCCTGGTTGTCCTGGAACTAGCTCTGTAATCCAGGCTGACCTGAAACTCAGAGAGTTTGCCTGCCTCTGCCTTCTGAGTGCTGAAATTAAAGGTTTTCACCACCACACCCAACATCTCAAAAATATTTTCAACGGGCTTGAAAGACAGCTCAAACATTTAAGTACTGTAAAAACATGAAGATATGAGTTTGACCTCTGCACCCAGGAATGGTGACATTTGGCTGTATGTAATCCCAGCACTGGAGAGGCAGGAAGTCCCTTGAGGCTTTCCAGGCAGTCAATATAGGCTATAAATGAGCTTCAGGCCCAGTGAGACCCTGTCTCATAAGTTAAGGTGCAAAATAATTGAAGACACCCAGCATCAGCCTCTAGCCTGCACACATACACGTACGTTGCACACACACACATGCATATGTACTATGCTTATGCATGCATGCACACACAGACATTTTCAAACTATGATACAGAGAACCAATGCCATTAAATGGTTCCTTTCCTCACAATGACATTAAATTAGTGAGTGCAGGACAGAAAGCTCTGAAGGAGAAGTTTTGCATTTTAAAATCCTCTCGTGCTTCTCCTTTGCCCTTTTAGAGTAAGATGTGGGCCTCAGTGGGTTTCCCGTCACTACAATATAAAGACTTGAAATAATCAGTCCATAAGCTCTGACATTTCTAGTCACACAGCTTGGTGGGGACACATGGCAGGAGAAGGCTGCTCAAAACCAAAGAAAGATGATGGACGGGAACCTTCTAAAACTCCACTTGTTTTGCTCTGTGCCTCAGACATTCCTCAGGCTGTCCTGGACAGTCTACATATTGCAGCAAGAGGGTTGTTTCTGTGTCCCTGTAGAGCTCAGGATTCTGGGACTCCAAACGCTGATTGACAGCTGGGCTCCCAGGGCTGCCTGACCCCTTTGGGAAGACAGTATCTGGGGAGTATTGTGTCTTCAGTGGAGCTGCCCTGGAATGAAAGACACCTTGAGCAACATGGCCTGGATTGACAGACAAGTCTAGAAGCTCAGCTGAACTCCAGGGTATCACAGGACACGTGGTTACCCCATGAGGTCAGCTCAGTATAGATAGATGGATACAATTCCAGACTTCTGCTGCAGCCTGGGACCCAGTGCATGCCCCCAGACACTGCTATACAAAGGACACATTATCTGCCTGGAAGATGGCATCTACCACCCGAGATTGGTCTCCCAGGTGGGGTGTCTATGCTGCATGTGGCACGTGATCCCTGGGACAAATTGCTTTCAAGAGGCTTAAGAGATCTAGCAAGTTTGGTGTTTAGACATGGGATGGACCCTGATTCTATATATCAGAGAAAGAATGGTGCCGCTGGCTGGCAAGCTGCACTTTCATGACCAGGAGTGATAAAGGGTTTCTTTAGGCAAGGAAATCATACAGTCTGGAGATGCTTCAAAACCATGTGGAGGAAGGGAGCAGGGTGGAGTTGCAGAAGCCTCCTTAAGCTATACCCTGGCTATGGGCTTAAGCAGTTTCTTTCACTTGATTACCCATGAGCTGGTACATGCCTCTTGCCAATAGGCTTGTCTCCAGCAGAAGATAAGTTCCCTGAGGTTGGAGTTTCTGCTGACACACCAATACACCCTCAGTTCATGAAGCAAAAGCGTTCCTTTGTGCCTGTGTTGTGTATGTGCCTACTCATGCGTGAAGGTCAGAGGACAACATCCAGTGTTGTTCCTCGACTTCCACTTGTTTGACACTTGGTGGGGCGGGGGGGGGGAGCTCTTGCTTTTCTGCTGTATGCGCCAGCCTGGCTGGCTTGCACACTTCTGGGAGATTCCCCTGCCTCTGCCTCCCCTCTTCCCACAGGAGCACCAGGGTTACAGATGTGCTTTATATCCAACTTCTATGCAGGTTCTGAAGAGTTCAATTGCACAGCAGGCACTATCACCCATTGAGTCATCTGCCCTTCCTCCTCCTTTCTGCCCCCCATCCTTACCCCTGCCCCTTCGAGCTTGGACTGGCCTGAAACTCTAAACAATCCTCCTCTCTCAGTCTCCTAAGTATTCAATCTCCAGGTGTGAGCCAATAAAGTTGCTTAATGAAGACTACAAAGATATCCCATAATACAACAGGGGCACACCAGTGACACCACTGGGAATTTATGGACACAAGGAAGCTCAGGCTTCCAGCAACCCCTCAGCTCCCCATAAGCCACTTTGAGAAACAGGAAAGAAACCAGGAGACAATTCAGGTCCCCTAGTTCAGTGAACATACTGGCTGGCAATGGGCTCCTGGGAAAAGGGTGGCTCGCCCTCAATGGCTTTGCCATGTCCCATGCTATCCTCTAAGGCAAGTCCACCCAGTTTTGTGGCTCCAAGCTGTGCTGGGGCTGACCCCAACTGAACCTGATCTTCACCAGAGAAACTGAAAACCTTTGATGGAAGTTACAGACTCAACTTTGACCCTGGCTTTAGGGTTCTGGGTCCTGCAAGGAAGGAACCCAGCTATCATGAGAAAGATGAGCTTCTGCCTTCTGAATAGCCATCACAGGTACATGGAAGGCATCTGCTCCATTGCACAGCACTTCCTGATTCCCACAGCTCCAACGGTTGTGCCCCCAACCACTCCCTTCTGAAGGGATGCCTGAAGCACCCTAAAACCACCTGGGGATCCCCTTGGCCCCTCCCAAACCTCTGCAATAAAAGGGAGCTTTGGACACACGGAGACTTCAAAGCTTCGGAGGCTCGGGGTCAAAGGTGGAGCTAAGTAATATGTTAGCAATCACAGCTTGGCTCCCTAGGCTAGGAAACATGGGTGGGGAATCCTGAGGAACCTTCCAGGTCTTCCTGGCTCACTAGACAATCTTAAAGAAGAGATCTGCAGGGCCTCACTATGGACACTGACCCCAGTAGTCAGCATGGGAGCCAGGCACACGCTGGCTGCAAGCTCTTGGGCAGGTTGTCCAAAACCTGGAAGGGAGGTTTAAGCTCAATACCATTTGCAAATAAGGCAATTTGCCAAGGGCCACCAGGTGGTAAGGAAGAGAGACCTGGGCCCAGAGATGCCCACAACCCAGAGCTCTACATACCTTCAGCCGAGCACCCTGCACTTGCCCCTCTCACACAAATCCTTCCCGGGGAGAGCCGCCCTGGAGGGTAGACACTGGCTCTGGCTCACAGACACCTATAGGAAAGCCCTTGCCCTCCAACGTGTCTGAATTGCTTTTCCATCTCTGGAGAGATGGCTAGAGTAGGCACCCAATAGCTTTGTATCCACCCATGCAATATATAAGTCTCAAGAGAAGTCTGGGTAGTACTATCCCCTCCGAGCTAGACCGCACTAGGGGGAACAAGGGTGAGATGCAAGGGTGAGACAGCAAACACCAATGAAAAACAACTTTTATAGAATAATACACTTTGCAACAGCAGGGTTCCCACACTGGCCAAACATCAGCATCAGTATAGGCATCAGAAAAGGAAGAAAGGTGCAGCCAGGCATCTTGCCCTCAGGGCCCAACCGGTCCACACTTTGGCCAGGTTGGAAAGTTCTAGACAGTGGGGGTGAGGGACAGAGGTCATCTTTATTGTGCTCCAAGCTTAAGGATCCTTTGTATAAAAATAATTCTTCACATTTTCAGTAGAGTCCTACAGCAGTTCAAGTTAACTGATAAAACGTTAGATTGTCAGTGTAAAATTCTTTATCCTGAGAAATTTCCAAGTCCTGGTGCGGCAAGGACTGGAAGATGGAAGATGTCATTCCGCGGCGTGGAGGCCGAGCAGAGGTCAGCACTTGGCATTAGGTCAGGCTGCACTAGACAGCATGGGTAAGGCATAGGCCCAGGTTTTCTGGGCAAGAAGCGCAGGTAGGTCCACCAGGAGGCACCCAGGGATGCAGCTGTGAAGAAGATAAAAGGTGTTAATGTGTGCGGACACCGCCCCACCTCCCAAGGCGCAGAAGGCAGTTTCGTTTGCTTGATTAGTTTTGGAGTCTCAGCTCGTGGGTGCCTCGATCCGCTCGGAGGCGCCGACGGGGGCGGGGCGCACGCTTAGAGCCGGCCCGCGGTGACTCAGGGGCCCGCTCCAGCCGACTCACTCGGCACCCCGGCCCAGGACGCGATTTGCAATGCAAACTCACCCCGCCTCCAGCACCCGACTCGGCCGGGCTCTGACAGCACTTGGGACCTCGCCGGCCCGGCCCTGAGGCCGCTCCCCTCCCCTGGCCTCCCCCTCCCCCACCCACAGCAGAGCTCGGAGAGGAAGTTTTGCAATCCCGGACAAACAAACGCCGGTCTTGCTCAGGCTTGAAAAAGGTTGAGGAAAAATGAAGCGTGCGCGAAATCCAAGTAATCTCCCCGGCTGAGCCCTGGCTGCACTGGGTCCCCGTGGCGCTAAGTGCCCGGCCCGCCCACCACGTGTCTCCCTTACCTCCTCTCCTCCCCGCCGTCCTGGAACTTACCTTAGGGGGGTGGGGTGCTCAGTAGCCCCCTAACCAGCTGGAAAAGTCAAGCAGCTCCTGCTCCATCGGGCTTAGCTCTCCCTCGCAGCTGCTGTCCTCCGACGAGTAGGCGGAGCGCGGGGAGGTAGGCTCCGGGGACGTAGAGGCGCAGGACACGGACGCGCTGGCGGGGGAAGCGGAGGGCTGCGCGCACGTATCGGACGGCGGAGTAGCCGGTGGCAACAGCCCCCCAGCGAGCGCGGCACGCACCGCGTCGTGCTCTGCAAGCAGCCGCTGCAGCGCACGGATGTATTCTACGGCGGAGCGCAGCGTCTCCACCTTACTCAGCTTCTTGTTGGCGCCGCCGTGCGGCACGTGCTGCCGCAGCGCCTGGAAGCCCAAGTTTACCAGCTTTACGCGGTTGCGCTCGCGCTCATTGCGGCGTGCCACGGCCGCCGAGCTGCTGCTGGCCTCGGTTGCTCCAGATCGCCGCCGCCGGCTGCAGCGCAGCAATTCCGGGGACCCGGGTCTCCGCCGAGCAGCGCAGGCTCCAACGACTCCAGACGAGGTGGGCACGAGTCTGGGCAGCGCGCCGCCGTCCATCAAGCTTGCATTCAGCCCCTGGGCCCCTGCTACGAGTTCTGGTGCGGCACAGGAGAAGTGCTCGCGAGGAACCGGGTGCGGTGGGAAGTGGACGTTCGCACCTTCACGGGCCTCAGGCAGGGCACTGCTGCAGGACTCCCTAGGGCACGCGTCGCTGACCTCCTGGAGCCCTGGAACCCCGTACCAGTCAAAGTCTGAAAGAGTAGGGAAGCGTGGTACACTCGTGTCCCGCGCGTGCGGTCAGGCGCTCCCCAGGTCTCCCTTTACGCGGCTCAAGCGGCTCTCTCTCTCTCTCTCTCTCTCTCTTTTTTTTTTTTAAAGTATAGATAACTCTCCTCCGCCCGCCACCGCCTCCTTTCTCACGCCCTTCTTCGCCTCGCCCTCCCGCCACGCTTCACCCTCCCCTTGGCGTACACATTCTGCAAAGCTGACACCGCGCGCTTCCACCCCCATCCCTCCCGAATGCAGTTTATGGCCTACTGACGTGCTTCCATGCTCCGCGCAGATGCTTAGCTTAGTGCGTCCTCGACAAGTCCTCGAGTGCCGATCCCGAACTGCGCTCCGCACGTCCCGCACACTCGGGGGCTGAGAGAGGGTCCGAAGGAGGATCCGAATGTACTCTGTAAGGCACTTCCACCGGTCCTGGTGCTCAGCCCTTAAGTCCCAAGAGCTGCCAGGTCTCCGCACACTTAGCGCTTGCAAAGCCGAGTGAAGAACCTGACCAGGCTTTGCGGTGACCAAGAGGTAGGAGGTAGGAAAGCGCGACCCCCTTGGACAGCACGAGCCTCAAACCCGCACCCATGTCCCTCCCCCTGGCGGAGGAGGCGGGAGCCGGGGTCTCAGCCAATCTGGGATCGCCCGTTTGGCCAATGACAATTGGCGCGGTCCTATACCGGGGCCAGAAGGAAGCGTACGCCTGGCGCGTGGCTCCAGAGATGGGGGAGTGTCTCGCACAAGGCTCCACGCCCACTCCGCCCCACCCTGCTCCTCCTCCTGGACCCGATGTTCACGCATCGCAGGAGCACACCTGTGCCCCCTTGAGTGTGCGGACGGCTTGAGGAGTGGTCTAGACCTGTAGTGGGAAATTTCATCAGGCACCTGTACCCATTTAGCCCCTCATGCACACCCCATGCCTCTGTAGTTTCAAGGATCCCCAGGACCTGGTGTCCTGATCTGACAGCATACAATCAAGTCCACTCTGCCCCCTCCTTTCTCGAGCTGTCACCCATCTGCACCTTACAGCCAGCTCTCCAAATCTGGGTCTCTTTTCCAACGGTGAATCCACCCAGACTAGTTCTTGTTCCGTTCTCAGGCTTTTCATTCAATAACACTTCTTCGGATTCCAGCAGGCCTCTCAGTCCCATCCTTCCCCTGAGGCCGGTGGAGGGAAGGTTGAAGGGGAAGGGAAATGCACTGACCTTGTAAAAGTCTCAGTTTTGCCCCACTGTCCCAGTACTGTGCTCTCAAGGCCTTAGCAAGCCCAGTTTCTCCCTTGAAAGGCTAGGTGCTCTGGAGCCAAACAAGACCTATAGGGTTCAAGTGGTCCTAGTAACCTGGAGTTACTACCGACTGGGAGAGGGCTACCAAGACCAGGGCTTCTCAATGCTTTTGCACTGCCTTGGAGCCTTTACTGCCAGTGTGGGGCTGCCTGCTGGCTCCGTGACTCTCCAGGATTCATCAAGACTGTATCTTCCTCAAGGAGCCTTTTGACAACCTTGCTGTGGAAAGTGGGCTGTGAGCCAGAACTTCCTGGGTGTCTGCTAAGAGCACTTGGATGAGTCTAGTCACTTCTCTGCCGTTTGGAGCAATCCAGTTGCTCTGGGGAGATTCTTTAGTAAAGCGCTTGCTGTGTGAGTGTGAGGACCTGAGTTCAAATCCTCAAAACCCATATAAAACCAAAATGAGAAGAGAACAAGAGAAACTCTTCAAACTTCCAGGCCAGCTAGCCCAGGACTGCAATAATGAGCAACAGACTCTATCTCAAATAGGCTGGAAGAGGAAGGCCAACATCCAAGATATCCCCCAACCTCCATACACACTGCTGTGCTTATCGTTACACACATAAGCATGCATACACATACAAAAGAAATGGAAACAGTTTGTATCCTGGTGCCTTGGGGAGGTTTGATCTGCAAACCTTCCCTGTTCAGAGACCACTGCTGTCCTGCTTCCTCCCTCTTTCCTTAAGTTTTTTTTTTTTTTTGTACGTTTCCTCCATTTAGGGGTGGTGGTGGGAGGGTCTCCTGTAGCTTAGGCTAGCCCTTAATTCACTATGTTGCTAAGGATGACCATGAACTTCACAACGTCTATCTTTTTCTTATATCTCCAGATAGATTATAGACATGCACTGCCATATTCATTGTATGTGATGCTTGAGATTGAACCCAGGGCTCCATATATGATACATACCAGACAGTGTGGTACATTCTAGATAATCTAGCAACTGAGCCACATCACCAGACTCCCTTCTCAGATCATATACATATTTATATATATGTGGGTGTGTGTATATGTGTGTGTGTGTATGCATGTGCATGAGTGTTTGCCTCCATGTGTGTCTGTGCAACATGTGTATACTTTGTGCCCGCAGAGGTCAGACAAAAGTGTCAGATCTCCTAGAACTGGAGTTACTGACACCATAATCGTGGTGGCTGGTTATGAGCCACCATGATGAGTGCTGGGAATTCCTCCCAGATGCTCTTAACTACTGAGCCATTTCTCCATATGCCTCCTCCCTGATTCTTTCTTGTCAAGCTCACAATGGAGAGAGATGTCCTCCACTCTACACACCAAGTGAAGGCTGCATAGTAAGGGCGGTGACAGTCCCAGGGCCCTGCCTCAGTGAAAGTCGGTATAGGTTATTATTCCTTGAGACTCTATGGGGCTGTGGCCGTCACTCTGCTGGGAATGTTCAAGTTTTGTTCAGCTGAGAACTGGAAAACAGCCACTGGGCCTGGTCATCTACCTGGCCTTCAACCACATTTTTTTAAATTATTTTTTTTGAGACTTTTATACATGAGAGCTGTATTTATGTCATCCCAGCGCTCTCCCACTCCATCTCCCACCTTGTCTGCCCCGCCCCCTCCCAAACTTGTGATCTCTTCTTTAATTATTTTATACACACATACACACCCCACAGAATCCACAGTGTTGTTCGTATGTGTTTAGGACTGACCACCTGGAACTGGATAACCTATCAGGGAGCTCATCCCTGGAGAAAACTCTCCCACTGACAGCAGCTTTACTTGTCCACAGTTCTTCAGCTAGGGATGGAGCCGTGTTCCCCATCCACATTGAAATTTATCATTTGGTGGTGTCATTTTTCAGATCTTGTTTAGGCAACCACGTTGCTGAGATTTCATAGGGGTAACTCCCTGGTCATGTATAGAAGGCACTATCTAGACTGTCACAGACTTCCTGATCCTCTGACTCTTCTTTCTGCCCCTTCCTCCTCCATGTTTCCTGAGTCGCTTGGGTAGAGATGGCCTTATACATATATCTGATGGAGTAATGGAGCCACAGCCGGTTGTTCTCTATGTTTTGACCCTTTGTGGATTTCTGTAACGTCTCCTTCGACTGAAGCTTCTGTAATGACGATTGAGAGCTAGATTTAACGTATGGATCCAGGGCTACGTATTTAGAATGCAGATGGGGATTATACTGGATTAGGTGTCTGTAGTAGGTTCTGTTCTAGAGTACATGTCCTCACCAGCCATGGATGGTTGACTCGATTTATAAAACCAGGCATGAATTCCTTCCTATTGATTGGGCCATAAGTCCAATTAGGCAGCTGTTGGTTACTACCAAAATGTGCCACTCTTGCACCTTTGTCTTGCTGGGCTGGCTAGTCATGGTCCACCAATATCTTGCTGGCTGGTCATTGTTTTTCACAGGTTTTATAGCTTTTTCATCCAGTTTGCTCTCCACAGCTGGCAAGACCTTAAGACCCAAGACTCCAAACTCTATTAGGACTCACAACTCTTTTGGAGCTCTCACTATATTTCCTTCCTCCCAGGCTGGTACATGCCTTACTTCTATAAAGCCAGTGCCTTTACCATCATGACCCCCTTCCCCCATCCTGGCCCGCTTACTTTCTTTATTTTAAGATTTATTTATTTATTTATTTATTTAATGTATATGAGTACACACTGTAGCAGTACAGATAGTTGTGAGCCTTCATCTGGTTGTTGGGATTTGACTTTTAGGACCTCCGCTTGCTCTGGTCAATTCCGCTCGCTCTGGTCATGCCAGCTCACTCAGTCCCTGCTTGCTCTGGCTCAAAGATGTATTATTATAAATAAGCACACTGTAGCTGTCTTCAGACAGCACCTGAAGAGGGCATCAGATCTCATTACAGGTGGTTGTGAGCCACTATGTGGTTGCTGGGATTTGAACTCAGGACCTTCGGAAGAACAGTTGGTGCTCTTACCCACTAAGCCATCTCACCAGCCTGGCTCTCTTACTTTCTGCAAGCCCAACCTACCTTCTTCAGCTTAAAAGTGACATTCCCTAGGGAGTGGCATCTCCCTAGGTGTGCCCCTTCATTTCTCAACTTCATTTACCCACACCTTCTAACCTCTGACCGGTGCCAGCCTTCAACATGGTGGCAGTTCTCTTGCAGTTCTCTCCTGATCACGAGAGTTTCAGACATCTCTTTTATGGGACTTGGACTCTGGCTCTATCTTTATCCAGGTGGTCTTCAAGTAGATGTTTTGAAACAGCCAAACGTCCATCAACAGACAAATGGATGGATAAAGCGTGAGCTGACTCAAAAGGAAATGCCATTCAGCCAAGAAAAGAGATAAAACACTGTTTGGCATCATGGTGTTGGTAGATATAAGGGAGTGAAAGAAGGAAAAAACAAAAGACCACATATTACATGGCATCATTTACAAGAACTGTCCAGAATAGGCCAATCCACGGAGACAGAAATAGACATGGGGAAAAGAATGAGGGGAAGGTACTGGCTACTGGGTATGAATTTCCTTTTCATCACAATGTTCTAGGAGCTTGGGGAAATGGCTCAGCAGATAAAGTGCTTGCCATGCAATCACAGTGGCCTGAAGTTGAATCCCTAGAACCCATGTAAAGCCTGGCATGGGGGCACACTCCTGTGACCTCAGCATTGCTATGACAAGATGGGAGATGGAGATGGCACTCACTGTGAGCTCAAGGGCCAGCTAGCTTAGAATATACAACAACAAAGAGGCCTTGTCTCAGACAGGTAGAGGTTCAGGACTGGTCTGGACAGTCTGATCTCCACACAGTCTGGAGAATCGACTATGGCACATACGTGCACACAGGCTGACTGTGCTGAAGTTACATGACACATACATGCACACAGGCTGACTGTGCTGTAGTTTACATGGTCCATACATGCACACAGGCTGACTGTGCTGAAGTTACATGACACATACATGCACACAGGCTGACTATGCTGAAGTTTACATAGCTGTGGTTGAATAGTTCAATGAAGTGTGTGGTGTGTGATTATGTCTCAAAAAAAAAAAAAAGCTGGAAAATTTTGACATGGCATGTGCCCTGCCTGCTCCTTGGTACTTCTCCTTTGCAGGGTTCATTTATCCCTGGCTGTGTGACTCCATCCTTGAGCTTTCAAGCATGGGGCAAGCCAGCTTTTTTTGAGAACCTGTTAGCAAATTTATCATGTTTTGCAGGCTATACAGTCAGGGTCACATGCCCTAGACTGCTAGGGAGCAAATGCTGCCACAGACATTACAAAAACACCAAGAGTAAATGTTTCCCAGCAAAAGAAGTACAGACACTGTCCGGCACATCTGGTCCTGTTTATGTACTACAAAATGTTATTTTAATTTTGATGTGTGTGTATGTGTGTGTGTGTGTATATACATGTTTATGTGGATGTGGGTGCATATGTATACTGTGTGCACAAGAGTGTGTGTACGAGGGTGTGTAGGTGCATATGTGCACTGTGTGTAGAAAATTATGTATCAGAGGACAACCTTGGGTGTTATACCATCTACCCTTTTGTTGTTGTTTGGGGTTTTTGTTTGGTTTTGTTTTAAGGCAGGACTTCTCACTGGCTTATATCAGGTGCTGACTAACCAGCAGGTGCCAGGGATCCTTTTGACTCTGTCTTCCCAGTGCTGGGATTAGAAGTTAGCATGCCTAGCTTTTTAAAGTAGATTCTGGAGTTCAAACCCAGGTCTTCATGCACAGCCAGCACTTGACCAACCTGTCTACCTTTTTTAACTGCTTTAGTAATTTATAGTTTTAAAAATCCAATATTTATTTTATGTTATGGTGTGGGCGTTTTGCTTGCAAGTATGTATGTGCAGTACCTGCAAAGGCAAGAAGAGAGCCTCAGATTCCCTAGAGCTGGAGTGGTTGTGAGCTACTACATGGATGCTGGGAACTGAACCTGGGTCCACTGGAAGAGCAACAAGTTAAACTGGATTCCTCTGGAAGAGCAGTTAAGAACTAGTGTTCTTTAACTAGTATTCTTAGCCACTGAGCCATCTTCCCCACCCCTCTAGCTTCGGGATAATACTAAAGCAGGCAAAGATCTTAATACAAGCCACGGTTTTTATCCTCGTGACATGTGGACTGAACCTCAGTGCCCCACAGCTTCCCAAACTTAATCCATGGCAGGCTGATCATGTCCTTCTTTTCCCTCAGCCCATGTCCCTCCCAAGTTTCCTTCACAGGGAAGTCTCCATGCTCCTGACAGGTCAGCCACATTGGTACTGTCTGTCCTCTTTCCCCCTAGTCTTTCATCAGTGACCAGACTTCTTCTCCAGCTAGATTTCCACTCTGCCCTTGGAGGTTGACCCACGTCTACTCTGGTTTCCTAAGTGTGAAGTTTGCCTCCTATTCTCTGAGCAGGGACAACCTGGACAAGCCCAGTCAGATGAGACCCAGCCCTTGGGACTCGGTCTCAGCTTTCCACATGCTGTACTGAAAGCCATAAGCCCCCTTGGCAATGGTGCCAACACGGCCATCTTTCAATAACTGCCATCTCTTCATCAGGTGGCTCTGAGGCACTCAGCAATGGAGCCTACATTCTATACCATCCATGGGTCTCATGGAACAAAAGGGGAAATTCCCCAAGCTTGCTGGTGAATGACAGGCAGAGGATCAACTGGCTTAGCATAGATGGCCTACCATTATGACACCCTGAGACCCTCACTGACACCTTGGAGAGACAGCTTGGTTCCAAGCCAGGCCCTGGAAGTGGACAATGCCACTGGGAAGAAGCCACTCAGCCTGCTAGTAGAGAATACCTCTACCAAATCATCAGACATTGGACCAAGCTGCTATATATACAACAGCAAATATTCTAGGATGCCCTTACCTATGGCAAGACAACCTGGAAAGCAAGTGTCCCAAGCACAGGGTAGATGCAACAAAGGCAGAAAGGAAGATCCTGGTGACATATAGTTCTCTCTAAAGTCAAAGAGAAACCAGGAGGAAGGGCTGGAAGGAGGGCTCAGTCAGTAAAGTGCTTGCCATGCAGGCATGATCCCCAGAACCCTCACAAAAAGCAGAGTGTGGTGGTGTGCATGTAATCTCAGTGTTGGGGAAACAGAGATAGGTGGATCCCTGGAGCTTGCTAGCCCTAGGTCCCAGAGAGACCATGCTCAAAAGCCCCACCTTCAGAGAAATACACCTGAGTTTGATTTCTGGTCTCTGCGAATGTGCTTGTGCACACACATATACACACACAAACATGTGTGCACATTCAAATATATACATACAAACATGCATACACATATATCTCCATGCAAACATATGCACATATACATACAAACTTGCTTCTATGTGCACATGCTTCTTCTATGTGCACATACACACACACAAACATATATATACACATATATATACATACATATCCATGCTACAAACCACATACGTGCATACATATATACATACAAACACACATATACAAATATCTACATACATATACATACACACATAGATACAAAAACATTCATGTCCAAACACAAACATGCATGCATACACACACACACATACACACACACACACACACACACACACACACACACACACGGGGGGGGGGGGGGGGAAATAAGGGAAATAAAATCAAAGTTAACAAGAAAAAGATAGGGGCTAGAGATACGGCTCAGTGGTTAAGAACAGCTACTGGTCTTGCAAGAGGACCAGAAGTCAGTTCCCCATACCCATGTCAAGTGGCTTACAAGTTCCTAACACTCCAGCTCTAGGGGATCCAATGCCTTCTTCTGCACTCTGTGGGCATCCATATATACATGTGCACACACACACACACACACACACACACCCTATAAATCTTAAATATATATATATATATATATATATATGTTTAAGACTTAAGTAGCAGTGTCTAATACCCAACTGTCTCAGTAACGTTTTCTCATTTCTGTGACAAAAGAAACTATGTTGGGTGAACAGTATCACCAGTCGCAGACAAGGTCAGCAAAATATTACTGTGACTGGGTTTCACAAGCTGGGTGTTAAATGGAGGCACAGGGGGTATTTACATGAGCGAAGACATGCTGTGAAGTTCTAGAGATGAACAAGAATGCCAGCATCTGGAATTGAAAATGCACTAGTGGCAAATTGGATGCTGCGAAAGGAAAGGTTAATGAATTTGAAGGCACAGAAGTGGGTGGCATCCGAAGGTCAGAACAGACAGGCATGGTGAGGAGAAGTGCAGTGCCGAACACGCACAGAAGCTCCTGAATGAGAACAAGAAATAAGACAGAAAATACAACTGGAGAAGAAAAGAGCTGAAAATTTTCCAAACTAGATAAAAATCATAAGCCCACAGATCCAGAGAGCTCAGCAAAATCTGAGAACAAAGAAGATACATCACAATCGTATTATGTGAAACCAGGAAAGGAAAAAACATTCTTAGTCAGAGGAAAATGATACATATGCATACATGCAGAAAAAAAAATCATTTGTATGCAGAGACACCAAAAGGAGATGACACAATACTCATACATCTGTTCACAGCAGCATTTCTCAAAATAGTCAAAGGCAAAGGAATGGATGGTGGATGAATGGAATTCACTAGTGGGTGAATGGATAAGCAGAATGTAGTTTGGCCCATTCTTCAAATTGAAGGAGAGGGTGGGACTGGAGAGATGGTTCAGTGACTGCTACTCTTGCAGAAGACCTGAGTTAAGTTCCTAACCTCCACTTGATGGATCCTAACTATCTGTAATTCCAGTTACAGGAGATCCTATGCCTTCTTCTGGCCTCTGTGGGCACTTCATGGGCATGGGGCACAGACATACAGAGGCAAAACACCCATATATATAGAAAGAGATACCCTCCTTTTTAAGTAGTGTAGGGCCAGTGAGATGGCTCAGTAGGTAAATGGTGCTTGCCCCCAAGCCTGACATTCTGAGTTAAATACCAGGGACCCACATAGTTGAAGAAGAAAACCAACAAGTTGTCCTCCAACTTTGACATGTGTGTTGTGGTACACATATACACACATACCTAACCAATCAAGCAATCAATTAGTATAATTCTTAAAGGTGAAAAAAGTCTGGAGATATGGCTCGGTTTGATAGCATGTTTACCTAGCATGCACTAAACCCTGGGTTCAGTCCTTGACACCCCATAAACCAGGCATAGTACTCATGCCTGTCATCCCAGCACTCAGAAGATGGAGACAGAAAGTCATCCTTGGTTACTTGGTGAGTTCAAGACCAGCCTGAGATATGATATTTTTCTTTTTCAAAAAAAGAAAAATAGAAAGGAAGGAAGGAAGGAAGGAAGGAAGGAAGGAAGGAAGGAAGGAAG
>JADRCD010228120.1:39390-80352 GCA_019843815.1 Montemys delectorum | reverse complement strand
GGCCCTCCCGCCTGCGGCCTCGGCCCCGGGCGGCTGGGTGCCTCCGGGCGGCGGGGGCCGCGGCGGCGCCGGGGGGCGGCGGGGAGGGCGGGCGGCCCGGCGGCCTCCTCCCCACCGCCCCCCGCCCTCCCCGGTGTCTGTGTTTCTCTCTCTGGTCGGAGGCGGCGGTAATGGCGGATGGTGGGTTGTGGCGCCGGCGGCGGCTGCTGTGAGGGACGATGAGTTCCTCCTTCGTGTCGAACGGGGCCAGCCTGGAAGATTGTCACTGTAACCTCTTCTGCCTGGTGAGTGCGGGGGCCGCGGGCGGTGGGGGAGGGGGCCGCGCCGGGCGCCCTTGGGCCGTGGGGGGAGGGGGTCCGGGTCGCATCCAGATGCCGGTGTCCCCCGGCTAGGCCCCGCCGGAGTCGGCCTCCTCCGAGGCTCTGCGGCCGCCCCGGGAGGCAGCGTCCGCTCACCTACCGGCCAGGGCTCTGCCGGGAAGAGTCTTGTCCTTCCCCCCCCCCCCCCCCCCGTCTTTCCCTTCCTCCTGTCGTCTTGTTTTGGATTCTTTTCCCCATCGTAGTCTTGTCCTTAACTTGGGCTTCTTATCTGGCCGGATAGTAATATTTTCTTCTGTGCTTCTGGCTTACCCCCCCCCCCCCCCCCCCCTTTTATCGGAGGATTGTGGGTGTTCCCTTTTCCCCCCTTTCCAACGACTGCCCCTGCTTCACTGCGTTTACGCTTGCTTTTCCCTTGTAAGTGGGCTTCTCTTAAACAAGACCCCCCCCCCAAACTTATGTATTAAAAACCTCTTCGTTTTATAAGTTAAACTAACACAGGGGTAGTTTCCCTATGGGTGACTTCAGATCTTTGTGTAAAAACAGTGTATGCCAGTTCATATGTTTTCTTTTTAAACTTTGAAAACATTTTGCCATTTTGACAATTTCTAGCCATCTTGCTTTTATTAGAACATTATGTTTTTGTGAGAGTGGAGGGGCAAGTGGAGGAGGTACTGTGGTTTCGCACTAAACGTTCTATATTTGTCTGTTTTGCTTACGTTTTAAGAATGTTTTGAGCTGGCTGTTCCTTTTATTGAACTGAAAAGTCTGGGGAAGCTGGAATTAGGGATGTTCTAGTATGTGTATGTAGGTCGGGCCCAAATCGGATAACACCCAATCGTTAAGACTTTTGTCAAAAGTACCAACTGTTGCAAGTATCTAGTCCTGAATTAAACGATAGCCGAGCTTCCTGAATGACTTTAAGCTGGAGTGACTTTTTCACTTTTCGTGTGCTCTGAGAAATATTAAGTCTATCATAGGTAAGTGAATTAAGTGGGTGGAGCATAACTAGTTGGCAAGCGGAAACTGCCAGTCATGTATCAGCAGTTTCATTTTTGGCACCTTATGCTTTCTGTCTCTAAGTCAGAATAAAGAATTACTGAATTTCCTTTGTTGAATCTCTTTCACGATATGGCAAATAGGGATCTTTCATGTACTTCTGCCTTACAGGCTAGGCTGGTTTCCTTGACAGTGTCCATTAATCAGCATCTTCTCACATGGAGGAAGATGTACAGCAGGTTTAACGTTTCTGTCTTCCCCAACTGGATCTATTTTTGGCACTTTGGTTTTTTTGAAGATAGATTAGCACAAATCTGACAGCTCTTTGGAAGTATTTCTTTCCCTGAAGATGTGTGCTTGTGGAGAATTAACAGGCTTTTTTTTTTTTCCCTCCAGAAAAAATTTCAGATGTTTTCTCATTAGAGCCATGACTTCTTACAAACTTGGGATGAGGGTCTTTTCAGTTCTCCAAGGAACAAATATGACTGGTGGGTTAGAGACCAATGTAGGAAGGATAGAGAGGAAAGATAGACTTACTGTGCAGGCTTAACATCATTGTTTCTTGTGGTCACTCTGGATATGTTGCATTTATTATAGACTTGCTACTCAGTGACATCTTTGGTATTTTATGTAACAGTTTTGTGTTCTTTTCCTTAAGTTCCTCTTGGTTGAAACATTAGAATTATTTGCTGTGGTGGTTTTTGTTTGGTCTGTAGGTGCTTAAGCATGCATTAAAAATAGTGATGCTTTAATGAAATCAAGGACCTTATAGTGAATATATTTTTTATATATAAACATAAATAATGTACTTATTATATTCAATAACAAATATATATTATTTATTTGAGTGAATGAACAATAATATAGATATTAATTATGCTTTCTTTTCCTTCAGGCCGACTTGACAGGAATTAAGTGGAAAAGATATGTATGGCAAGGCCCGACTTCTGCCCCTATTCTGTTTCCGGTAACAGAAGAAGACCCCATTTTGAGCAGTTTTAGTCGATGCCTTAAGGCAGATGTACTTGGTGTTTGGCGGCGAGATCAAAGACCTGGAAGAAGAGAATTGTGGATATTTTGGTGGGGTAAAGATCCCAATTTTGCTGACCTTATTCACCATGACTTATCAGGTGAAAGCACTTTATCTTTTTAAAATGTGCCTTAGCAATGTTAAACACTTTCCCAATGTGCTTATGCTGTGGTGGACTGCCTTGTCAGCCTGAAGCTTTAAGAGGGTTGCCATGTTCTGTCTCACCATCCTTGTTTTAGTTTCCTTAAGTTACCCATGTAGATTCCAAGAGACTTGAGCTTTGACTGAGTTTCTTCCTCTACCGTCGGCTTCCTTCTGTAATTTCTCACAGGCAGTTTGTATCTAGGGAAAGCATTTTCATTAACCTGAGAAAAATGGAATCTTGGAAGCATGGTGTTTTTCACAGTTACATAATAGTTTTGAAGCCAAGTGTAACTCACCTTTGAGTCTATTTTGCTATGTTCTTTTTTGTCTGACCCTGTGGGTGGGTCTAGAAATGTAACTTTGTTTGGCATATATTTTTTTTTTTACAGATTTTTATTTAATATTTATTATATGAAAGTACACTGTAGCTGCCCTCAGACACACCAGAAGAGGGTGTCAGATCTCATTAGGGATGGTTGTGAGCCACCATGTGGTTGCTGGGATTTGAACTCAGGACCTTTGGAAGAGCAGTCAGTGCTCTTACATGCTGAGCTATCTTACCAGCCCTTGGCATATATTTTTTAAAGTATAGTTTTATTTTAATATTATTTATGATTATTAACTCAAGGAGGCATTTGCTATTTCTTGGCGGGTTGGTGGGAGTATCTTTTAGATACTGCTTCATCAAAGAATATATTACTAAAGACAAGTGCCATTTTATTAACTTTTAAAGGACAGAGGTCATTAATCTGAAAGGTTGCACAGAAACAGTTTATAATGAGCACATCAATATTACTTTCTTTTTATTTTCTTGACTTTTAAACTCAGTATATCTTTGATTGATATACTTGGAGGAACCAAGTTCTAGTTTGGTAAGATTTTTGACAGTTAAATTGAAAAATTTTTTTAAGGTTTTTAAAATTTTATGTGTGGAGGGAGTGTAGGTGTGGGTGTGTGTGCCACCATGTTGTATAGAGGTCAGAGGACAGTTTTTTTGGAGTCCTGTTTGTTCTAGCTTGTTGAGACAGAGTTTTACTGATTGTTTTTTGCTGTTATGAAGCTTATTTCAGGCTGCCTGGCCCTCTTTGTCTCTGACTGTTTCCTATCTCTGTTCCCCATCTTAGTGTAGGGGTGCTGGAATTACAGATGTGCCATATCTGTTTTTTTTTTTTTTTTTTTGTGTGTGTGTGTGTGTGTGTGTGTGTGTGTGGGTGCTGGAAATCAAACTGAGACTGGCTAGTGCTTTTACTCTATTCCCGAGCCATCTCTCCTGCTTCTTAGGCCATTTAGAAAAAAGCTTTTTTGTATGAAAGTTAGTTTTCTGTGGTTAATGGTTTTGATCTATTTTATTGTATGAAATATAATCTAGAACTCATGTAGCCGTATATAAATACCTTGAGTCTACTCACAGGATTGAGTCTTCTTGATAAAGTTGGCACAGCATCTGAATATACTTCTTTATTTGAGACTGAGTCTTGGGGTGTTGCCTTGAATTCAATGCCCTCCTCAAGCTCAGCGTCAGTGCTGGTATTACAGGTGTGTGCTACTCTGCATAGCCTTGAACAAACCTTTCCATGGGACAGGGACACATTTTGTGTAATCAAAGATAAGTTTAAATACAGTGTTTAGTTTTACCATAATGATACTAATGTTTCGAAGGTTAAAAGTCTATTAAAATAGAATATGAGCTGTTTATTAACAATGTATGTTGTTAAATCACTTTGTGGAGCTATTTTTCTTCTGGATTTTAGATCATCAGAAGTATATTCTCCAGCAAAGCTTTGTTAGAGTTTAAAGTTTTCCTTTCCTTTTCCTTTAGCATAATTTTAAAATGACAATACCTGCACTCTAATACAGATACTGATCCTTGAATATAATAAATAATTTTTGGATATCAAACTTTTATTGCTGTCAGATTCTGCTGAGTGCTATTGAATAACTAAATATTTTTATCAAAGTGGAAGTGACCCAAAGAGTAAACACAAACACAGTTGAGTAGCATGTGATCATGTCTACTGTTTCAAAGCTAGCCCTGAACTCTTGGTTTACAAAGTCAGTGGTATTTATATAATGTTTTAGCTTCTTTTTAACCTGCTGTTTACTTTAGAATGTTACTTAAATCAGACTATCTTAAAGAATAATAAGGTCTTTTCAGATAGAGGATATTTATCTTGCCCTTTTTTTTTTTTGCTCCAGGGACACCGTCTGCCTCCCTTTTGGGGTAATTAGTGCGCCTCTGTGCTCTAGCTAACCCCCTTTTCATTTCTTCCCATCTGTGGCACTCAGTTCCCTTCTCTTAAGCTCCCTGGAGAAGAGAGCAGCTGGACAGTAGGGATGGCATCAGCTGCATGAGGCAGTCCTGAGCTCCAAGTGGAGGTGTAGCAGTGAGGAAAGAGGACAGGAAGGACCCAGGTGGTAACTAAGCAGCTAGTTAATTTAGCTTGAGCCTGTTCTTCTCAGGCAGTGTCCCTGTTTGCTTCAACACCTACTGCTTCTTGTTACCGACATGTTTGTGATTATGGTAATATTGCCCTCCCTCCTTATTGGGGGTAGGAGTAGAAGGTAGGCATTCATTTTTGTAAAGGTTAGAATTCTCTGCTGTTTTTTTTTTCCACTGATGTGTTCAATGACAAAACCACAGAGTAGCTCCTTTATCTACTCTGTCTCATCTACAGCTGTTTTTAAGAATAATTTTCTTTTTAGTAATTTTAGCTTTACATGAATCTGGGCAGGGTAGGGTGCAGAGTACCTGTGGATCTCTCACTTAACTTTCTTTATTCTTTATATCAGAATGATGGAGTTGTTAAAACTCAAAAATCAATATTGCTATATTAAAATATTTATTTACTTCTCTTGGATTTCTTTATTTTTACCTAGTTCTTCTGTTGTTTTTAGGATCTGGTCTAAGCTGCCAAATGATATTTACCTACCCTCTTACTTTTTGCTTTGACAGTTTCTTGGGGAGCCTCTCTGCTCCTTTTTGATGATTTTGTCAGTTCTAAAAGTCTAGAGTCTAGTCAAATTGTGCAGTGCATGTTAAATTTCACCTCTTCTGCCTCATACCATTTAGCATATTTCTGGGTTACCATTAAGTTTATCTAATGTATAGACAGAAAACATAGACTGAGTAAATTGTATTCTACACTTTGAATTTTTGCTTATTTTGTATCAGTAGTACTTGGTGCTGTTTTGCAAAGTAATTTGGGAAGGCCTGGTGATTTTTGGATATGGATTTGTGCTCATCGGTATTAGCTTAAGTATAACATTCTAGAAAGATTTGTTTAAAAAGAAAAATCCTTTGAATTTCAAAGCCAAATATATGAGTTTTTATTGTGTTTCTAGGAGAATGGCTAGTTGAATCTATGTTGTTTTATTTTGGTAGAAAAAGAATTAGGGAAGAACTTTCTGGTTACAGGTTTTCCAGTTGTTTAGTAGTGTGATAATGAATGACAGAGATGTAAAGTTGGTGGTGGGAAAATCTTAGCTCACTGGCTTCTGTCAAGTCTCTATTCGGTATGATTGATTGGCTCTTTTATATGTACTGTTAATTTGCTGTTTTAAAAAGCAAGATTGTTTTAATTTTGTTGGATGTGTTTTTGAGCATTTCTGTGTATTTTTATTCTGTATCCTAAGGTTTCAAAATTTTATTGCAGTCATTGGTTTTTATTCTTAAAAACAAAAGCTATTCCCTCTTCCAAGATTGTTGTCTTAAAAAAATCATAAGGTAGATTCTGATGAGACTTTGAATTTCTTGAGTTAAAAAGTAGACTGAATCAAGGCTAAAAACATTTGGTTTTTTGTGGTTTTGGAGGTCTCTATATGGGAGTTAGTAACACATCCAGATACTGTCATTATAGTAGAGTTTCGTAATGCATACTGCCTAACAGGGTCATTATTCCAGATTTAATTTTGGATGCTTTTATCAGAGGACATTAATTATAGTGGACTTTAACCTTAACGGGCAGCTTTTAGCAGAGTTGATAAACACAAAAAGCAGCAAGCTAAGCCATGCTGAAGAGTTATTTCTATCTTTGTTTTAAACTTGGTAAATTGTGTCCCATTTCCTTGGCTAGTCTTATGAGTGATGACTGTATGTATGCTCTGTAGTATCCTTTTTTGAGCAAGAAAGTATTATTGTTTAGATAGTTATGTCAGATAAAACAATCACCTCACTAAACTGTTTTAAATCTTCAAGTTTTGTCCCTAAGTGAATGATGTGATAGCTTAAGGCAGTTGGTGATATTTATTGATTTAATGAGTTATGAATGAGAAATAATTATTAAGAGAGACACTGATTTAGACGTGTTGATTTTTTTCAAGAAATCTGTGCTATTTTCTAACATGCTAATTTTTGTGTCATTCCTTATCCATTGGCATATGTTGCATCTTAGCTGCTTAGCAAAATTATAGGGAAAAGATGCCTTTTTAAAAACCAGCTAATCACCATGGAGATATTTAAAGAGGTCATTTTTGAGGAAAATATTGAGTTTTGGTTGAATCAACTTTTTTGCTTTTGATACTGATTTTTTTCTAACTCGTAATTATTTTGATGACCTATGACACATCCTTTGGCACTCCTGTTCTTAGTGAAACATACAGCTTTAGCATTTGAACTTTTGTGTTGTTGCATTCTACAAATAATTTGCAAAATTTTTTGAGTATCACTGATGGTTAAGTGTTCTAATACCAATAGTAATGGAAAAGTACTAACAACAGAATAGAAACTTTGTTTTCTCTAGGGATTAAAGATACAAGAAGAGGAAAACATTTATTTAAATGCATTAAGCAGACTTTTTTCCATTAGCCTCTGGTTAAGTTCTAAAGTGCCTGCTAAAGCTTCCATGTGTTCTCTCTGCCTTTCCTTGTTACAATGCTGGTGTTGATTCAAGGAGCTTTTAATTAGTGTAAGATAAGAGATACGTAGTACTTGTCTTAGGTGGTTGGAACTTCTGCCATTCACTGTTTATATCTGTGAGTACAGTATGTAGAAAGTACTTTTTATTTTTACAACATCAGGGTATTAGAAAGTTGATTCAGTACACTTTTGCTTGGTTTTGTTTTGTTTTGTTTTGTTTTGTTTTCAAGACAGGGTTTCTCTGTGTAGCCCTGGCTGTCCTGGAACTCACTCTGTAGACCAGACTGGCCTCGAACTCAGAAATCCTCCTGTCTCTGCCTCCCAAGTGCTGAGATTAAAGGCGTGTGCCACCACCGCCTGGCTCAGTACACTTTTTGTTTCTAGGTGACACTCTTCCCAAAACAGAACCCAGTTTCTTTAGACTTTTCATTGGGAGTTAGTATTTCATTAGCAGTGAAAAATAAAATAGTTACTTTGTCACTTACCATGTAAGTGAAGGTGTATTTCAGATATCTTTTTGCCCTGGGTGGATCCTGTTTGTACTAATGAAAATGATGAGCTTTTTGGACAAGAACCTCCTTCTGAAAGCATTAAGTTCATATTAAGTGTCTCTAGATAAAAGATAAAGCAATGAGACAAGTCCTTGAAAATTAATACTGCTTTCAAAAAAATGTGTGTGTGTGTGTGACACATGCACTGCATACATGTGGAGGTCAGAAGACAACTTTGTGGAGTTGTTTCTCTTTCCTATCTTATAGAAGTTCAGAGGATCAAACTCAGGTCATCAGGCTTGTCAGCGAGCACTTTTACCCTCTGAACTATCTTGCTGGCCTTGGTTAGCTAAACCACATTTGGTATTCTTAGCTTAGATTTAGTTGAAATGGATTTTTAAAAATAAAATCATATTTTTTAGGACATGTAAAAATGTATAAACAACTGTAACTTTTGCTTTTCTAAAGATTTTTGTTTTTAAACACAAAGCAGTTCATAATATTTGCTAAAGTCTTTTAAATATAAACTACATTCATGTATTTATTTTTGTTACTGTGTATGTCTGTGTCTATACAAGTGCAGTACACACATGTAGAGTTCAGAGAACATCTGTGAGAGTCTGTTCTCGCCTCTACCAAGTGGGTCCTGGGATTCAGACCTGGGTTGTTAAACTTGCTGAGCCATTATAAATAGTTCAAAATGAGCTTTTAGTGAATCCGAACTTTGTGCTTAACAGTCTTGTTTTAAACTATAGGAATAAGTTTTAAATGAATTTATTTGAATTAATCTAAAAAAATTAATTTAAATGAATAATAACTTGCAGCTTAGATATGTACAGAAGAGTAACTGTATCTTATATCTTTTTAAAACTTAACAGTAGTTAGGCAATATATTTTGATAATGGCTACTTCTATAAGGCAGATGTTAGAGCCATTGTGTTTAGAAGGTAGAGAGTTTTGAAGGTAATAAAGGACATTGAACAGGTGGAGAATTGGAAGCAGTTCCTGGCATGTTTTTTTTGGAATTATGAACACATGTATTTCTATTACTATTATATAATTTGAGATACAAGTTTTAATGAAGGTATTTGACTTTGAAATCAGAAGTCCTAATTAAACCAAGAGATGGATTCTTTTTTCCTCTTAGCAGCTCACACATATGCTTGTAATCTAGACCTTAAATAAGTGAAGTCACTATGTGCCAGCTCCTTTTCTCTCAGAATATCTTTATGAGACCCATAAGCATTTTAGCTTTAAGTGAAGTAGATAAGGATCTCTAACATAACTGAATGTGAAGTTTTCCTGCTTAAAATTACTTTATTCTGCGAGTATTGCTGTTTCCTTTGTTTTTCCGTAGAGGAACAATATTAGTTGTTTTGAAAGGCCTGACGATGATTGAGGAAAGAACACTTGAAAGAACAACATAAAATCAGTGTTAACCTTTGTAGTGGCAGTTTCCAATGCAGTTAAAGTCCACTGTCATTATGTTTTTTAGTTAATGTTTACTCTAACCATTTGTTGTAATGCATTTGGAATATAAACCAAGTGTTACTCTTTTGTTTGTTTGTTTGTTTGTTTTTTCGAGACAGGGTTTCTCTGTGTAGCCCTGGCTGTCCTGGAACTCACTCTGTAGACCAGGCTGTCCTTGAACTCAGAAATCCGCCTGCCTCTGCCTCCCAAGTGCTGGAATTAAAGGTGTGTGCCACCACTGCTTGGCGAGTGTCACTCTTAATACATCTGTTTTTATTCAAAAGCTCATAGTAAATGTTATTTTTTCTAGGTTCAGCATGTAAGTTTGTGAAGTGAGATACTTGTCCTTTTGCTTTGTTTTGTTTATTTGAAAATTAAATGAGAGCACGACATGGTAGCACAGGTCTGCACCTTAACACTTGAGAGGCTTGAGAAGCTGAGATAGAAAGGTCATGAGTTCAAGGCAAGCCTTACAGAGCAAGCTCCTGCCTCGAGAAGAAAAAAGATGATGATGCATAAGTAGAAAATGTTTATAGCTGGGAGTGGAAGCTCATACATACAATCCCAGTGCTAGTACTGGGATACTGAGACAAGAGGATTGCTGAGAGTTCAAGGCCAGCCTGTTTTAATGTAGTTGGCTCCAGGACAACTTGGATTAAAAAGGAAGACAAAGGAAAGGTCATATATATATATGTAAAGATAGAGTATATTAGAAGATTCTTAATTAAATAAAATGTAATTTGCTGATGTGGGATCTACCATTATTTGTTACCCTTATTGAGTGTTTTTTTATAGATAAAAGAGTGAATTTTGTTCTCTGAACTGTGTCCAGACTTACTAGTGATTGATTTCTGTCCCCGACTCCCCACCCCCGAAACTTAGAGTGATTAATAGATTTAGTGGGAAATTTGAGGCTATGTAGTTCGTGAAGAGCAATACTTCTTTTGACTGATAAGCCATTTAAAATATGTTTTTATATTTCATCCTATACTCAATAGTCATGTGAGTCATTGAAATGAGATCTATTTGATAATTAACACGGTGCTTGTTAGACTTGGTGGCAACAGCTTCCTTTATACTCGTAACTTAGTTTTGTAGTTGAGTCATAGATTAGAATGCTGATTATCATGAAATGTTTTGAGTTTAATTATTAACTGATAGGCTTTCTACCCCTCCCCCTTCAGGTTAAATGATTAGAAGAATTAGGACAAAGTAACAAGTGAGCCAGTTTAAAAACAGGCATCATATGGTATGTTTAATATTTTCCAGGTTATACAAGTCAGTACCCTTTTTTAAAATACATAAAACAAGCCTTTATGTTTATGATACCATTGCTTTCTTTTATATTGTGGAAAATAATTATTAGGCAGTTTTTAGAGGTCTTAGGCGTTGTCTATCTTGTAGGTTATCTTTGAAACCTGATACTTTGGTGTGTAAGGAACACTAAGAATAGTGGTGCATGTTTGTTACCCCAGCACTCAGGAGGTAGAGGCAAGGTTGCTGTCAAGTTCCAGGCTATCCAGGTCTAAATAGTGAGACTCTCAAACAGACAAACAAACAAACAAACAGAAAGCCCGACCCCCCACCCCACCACACAGTTCAAGAGATCAAAAGATTGCAGCTAGATGAGGTAAAGGAGAAAGCTATGGATATAGACATTGGTCTGTCACATATTTTAGTTCTCCCTGAGAAGATGTAGTCTCACTAACTGACTTTCTACTTGATTTTTTTTCTTTAGAAGAGGAAGATGGAGTATGGGAGAATGGTCTTTCCTATGAATGCCGTACTTTGCTTTTCAAAGCAGTTCACAATCTGTTGGAGCGATGTTTAATGAACCGAAACTTTGTACGAATTGGCAAGTGGTTTGTGAAGCCATATGAGAAAGATGAAAAACCTATAAATAAAAGGTAAGCTATCTTATTTTCCTCTTTTGGTAGTTGATGTTTGTTAATTTTATGAGATGTATAATAAATATTTTATGGACATATTTAGAAGTTAATGTTGGCAAAGTACTGTAAGTACTTAATTTCTGTAACTACTTCCTTCTCCCTTTGTACATTTCAAGAATTTTCTTGCAATGGGAATGGGCTATATGTACCTTTTTGCGGATATGGGGTTGTTTTTTGAGCAGTGTCTCACCTTGTGGACCTGACTGGCTTAGAATTTGATTTGTAGACTAGGCTGACCTTGTACTCCTGATGTCTGATTATGTTTTATGTAGGGTTGACCTATCTAATTTTTAAAGATTTATTTTTGTTTTGCATGTATATGTGAATGTCTTGAATGTATGTATAGCATGTGAGTGCCTGATGTCTGAGGAGGCCAGAAGAGGGTTTTTGGTCCTTTGGAACTGGAGTTAAAGATGGTTGTGAGCTGCCACATGGGAGGTGGGAATGGAACCCAGGTCCTCTGCAAGAGCAGCTAGTGTTCTTAACTTCTGAGCCATCTTCAGCCCCTAAACTCCCCAATCTTAAGTTGCTTTAACTAAAGTAAATTGGAGTTCTGCCTAAGATGTGTTTAATTTTCTTGCGCTTTGAATTAGATTTATGACACAGAAAAGTAGAAAAGTTGGAGATGGAGTGCGTAGGTCTTTGGGGAAGCGTCCTCTTTCTTTTTCTTTCTTCTTTTCTTTTTTCTTTCCTTTTTTCTCTCTTTTTTCCTTCTTCTCTCTCTCTCTCTCTCTCTCTCTCTCTTTCTTCCTTCCTTTCTTTCTTTCTTTCTTTCTTTCTTTTTTTTTTTGAGATAGGGTTTTATTGTTTAGTGCAGCCTTAGGTATCCTGGAGCTCATTGTGTAGTCCAGGCTGGCCTCTTGCTCACAGAGACTTAACTGCCTCTGCCTTCTAAGTGCTGGGATTAAAGTTGTGTGCCACACTGCCTGACCAGATTTGTATTTGATGGGAAAAATATGTTTTTAATTTTTTGAGTAATTATATCAGTTTTCCTTTCTCTCTTTTCTCCCTCTAGCTCCTCCCACCCTTATTCTCTCTTTAAATTCATGGATTCTCTTTAGTTGTTGTTATGTGTGTAAAATCTAGGCATGATTTGGAGTAGGTCTGTAACCACAGCACTGTGGGGAAGTGGAGCTAGGAGGATCCCTAGCACTTGCTGGCAGCCAGCCTAGCTCTAGATTTGGTCTCAGGGGCTAAGATGGAGAGTGGTGGGTTAAGATGCATGTTCGCGAGCACACTCACACACACACACACACACACACACACACACACATACTTTGCTGTCTGTGTTTCTGTTCATATTGTCTGTCTTGTGTCTTCCTGTCTCCTCATCCCTTTTGTGATAATAGGGATCAAATACATGCCAGGCAACTGCTCTCCACACTGAGCTGTATTTCTAGAATTTAGTTGTATTTTTATTTTGAGGCTCACTTTCTAAGTTGCCCAAGTTGGCTTCAAACTTGTAATCTTCCTGTGTCAGCCTCTGGAGTAGTTGGGATTGTGGCATGTACTCCATGGTAAGTCCAGGGAGATACTCATTTCTAATATTCTGGATGTAGACATAGTTAATTTGTCTACGAGTTTCTAGTTGAAAGGCAAGAAATGGAGTCACTTTCTAGTTAATGCATTAAGGATAGGTATAAAGAACCCTTAAATTACTCATAAATTTATGAGTAATTAACCATTGAATCAAATTAGTCTTTAGATAATTGTATAAAAGAACATCTAATATTTTATCTTAAATAGTTCTGCAGTACGTGGGTTTTATGCTAGATTATAAGCAAATTGGATGGTATAAGAACCAGTGACTTGGGATGCTTGATTGTATATCCAGATAAGACTGTCTTGAGTAAGAGTATTATTGAGTTTGTATTTTGTTAAACATTTTGTCATGTTCAATCTACTATAGCCATTTTGCTGATTGGGCAGTTAAGTTTGTACATTTGGCAAGATTTTTTTTTTTTTCTTTTGAGCCAGGTCTTATTGTGTTGTCCATTGATTCCTGGTGCAGTTGATCTTCCTACCTTGCCTTTCTACTAGTTGGTATAATAGGTAGGTCCCACTGTGCTAGCTTAAGATTTTTTTTTTTTAAGATTTATTATTATATCTAATTACACTGCAGCTGTCTTCAGATGCACCAGAAGAAGGCATCAGATCTCATTACAGATGGTTGTGAGCCACCATGTGGTTGCTGGGATCCGAACTCAGGACCTTTGGAAGAGCAGTCAGTGCTCTTACTCGCTGAGCTATCTTGCCAACCCTCTTAAGATTTATTTTTAATTTATTACATTTATTTATCCATTCATAACCCCCCCATGTGTATGTTTGTATTATGTAGGTGAATGATAGCCTTCATGTGCCACATCTGTGAAGTTCAGTGAATGTCTTTTAAAAGTTTGTTACGCTCTGTTATGTGCTTCCTGGGAATCTGTTTTACTGTCAGATTTGGTGGCCAGTATCTTTATCCATTTAGCTAATCTCCCTAGCCCCTCACTTAGCAAGTTTTAAATGCTTCTAGGAAGAGATACAGGATACAATGACATTGGTCTACAACTCTTTTTTGAGACAACTAATATATCTTACAGAGTATATTGACATAGACTTTGCTAAGTAGCAGATGGCATCATATACAATATTATGAAATTTGTAGTTCAGACTGGCCTGGAATAACTGTGGCCTAGACTAAACTAATCTAGAACTTGAGGTGCTCCTCATGCCTCAGTGTTCAGAATACTGGATTTACAGGCAGGATTTACCACATCTGGCTAGTATTTGATTTTAATATGTACCATAATCTTATCCCATACATTCAGTCATAGATATGTAACTTTTTATGAAAACAATATTGCTAATTTTATTAGTCTTTGACATCTTTATTCTACATGTATTAGTTATCTTTAGCCTCAATTTTAAAAGGCAACATATTTTACAAAACTTATACACATGAGCATGCATATACATGTGACCATGCTTATATACACACAAAGACATGTATAAATATGGGATAAAATAATTCATTGTAGATATAGCAAAAAAGAGATAGGATCAAGAATGTGGTTCAGCCGAGCGGTGGTGCCGCACACCTTTAATCCCAGCACTTGGGAGGCAGGTGGATTTCTGAGTTCGAAGCCAGTCTGGTCTACAGAGTGAGTTCCAGGCTTAACCAGGGCTATTCAGAGAAACCCTGTCTCTAAAAATCAAAAAAAACCCAAAAAAACAAAAAAAAAAAACCAAAAGAATGTGGTTCAGTGTGTTCTTGTGTCCTGGAAAAGAACCTGATCCATAAAGATTAAGATGTTCTTGGTTTTTGTTTTGTGGGGAAGGAGAGGAATACCTCAAGCATTTGTGGTAAATTGTCATAATTAGAATATTAAAGGTGAGCATGGTGGCACATGTCTGTTTGTAATTCCAGCATTCCAGAGACTGGAGCTGCAAGTTCAAGAGCAACCCAGACTACATAGTGAGTCTTACTACACCACAACCACTGCTTACCCCTCAAAAAGAAAGAAAAGGAAAAGAACACTAGGGTGAAATGTTGAAATATGATGTTTTTTCCCCCTTAAAGATGTTTAACACTTGTACTGTTTACTGTGATAGCCACTAGCTTGCTGCTATTTAAACCCAATATATTGAAATTAAGGTAAAAAAAATTACGTCAGTTTTGTAAGCTACATTTTAAAGGCTTATTCTGTGCAGTGGCTGTTGTTTTGTATAATAATGGTTCAGAGATGGGGGCATTCCTATCATTGTAGAAACATTTTTGGATGATGTTCCTTTATAACTAATACAGTGCTTTTAGTGCTTACAAGCAGTTTGTCAAGTGGTATTTTTTTTTTTAAATCACTAGGCAAAAGAATATGCTTTTATGGTTTAAATTGCGTAATAAAACTGTTTACTCCTACATGTGGCTTTTACATTATCTCCTGATCTCCAAAATTAATTAAAAATAAGCACCAAATCTCTCCTGGAAAGGAATTGGTAGCAGTTAATAGGTTTAGGGTGATCTTTGTACCTTGGATATCTTTACCACTTCTGAAAAGTTGAAAGTAAGAGGTATTGCTGTGTGGTGTTATTGTTTGTTGAGAGTGTCATGCTTATGTAGCCTAGCCTGGCCTTGACCTGGGCCTGTAGACATCCATTGCTATGTTTCCTTTACAATTGTTTCTTTTCTTTGTATCTTCTTGAGTAGCCTAAAGAAATAAGATAGTGGTGGTACACCCTTTAATCCCAGCACCTGGGAAGCAGAGGCAGGTGGATTTCTGAGTTCGAGGCCAGCCTGGTCTACAGAGTGAGTTCCAGGACAGCCAGGGCTACACAGAGAAACCCTGTCTCGAAAAGTCAAAAAAAAAAAAAAAAAAGAGAGAGAGAGAGAGAGAGAGAGAGAGAGAAATAAGATAGACTTGAGCCACATGCATAGTGTAAAATTTCTGTTACACTGTTAACTGAGCTTGGTGATGTGGTTTGACAGGTGCCTGTGTGTTAAATAAAATTAAAGCCCAAATCAGGTGAAACTAGTTTTAAGAATATTTTACTTAGTTTGGTACACTTGAAATACTTTTTAGAGTGTAAATCTACAAGAAATATTACCTCTGAGATAGTTCACATTTTTTGTGTGTGAGGCCTTTGAAATCTAGTGTGTATTTTATCTTCAGAACACATCATGATTTGGATTGGCCATAGTCCAAATGATTATAATTACATGGTGATTGTTTAACAACTAGATTCTAGGGCTTTAAACTTAACTTGTTAATGTTGGTTGTTTATTGTGTAATACCTGGTGATCTCTTCCTGGAACTAATTTTGTCCTAAATTGTGTGTGGTAGAGTCCCAAAGGTTCCTGTGCCAAAGTATCCACTGTCTGCCTAGGTAGACTTAGTTACTTCAGATTGTCCATTTCCCCGACTTCTGTAGTCTTTCTAAACTCATTTGTTCTTACTGAGTCTGATCTTGCAGGGTGGTATAATACCTATACCACCTCCTGGTGTATTTTGTTAGTGCTTAAACATTAGGATTTGTATAGCTTTTAACATTTTCATCTTTTCCAGGAATATTTTGAGAAAAATTAAGTCCTAAGAATGACTTCTCCCCTTTTCACTGATTTTTTTTTCCCTTACTGCTATTTTCTATGACAGTTCTTAGTATTGACTTAAACAAATCTTTTTTTCATGATTGTTTTTAGATGCTAATGAGACTTCTTTTTCTGAAATGAGGAAGAGAGTAAGTGGGCAATGCCTAAGTAGGACTGATAAGAGTTTACCATAAATGACTGCAAATCTTAAAACAACTTATTATTTCTCTAGCTTTGTATGTAGTGAAATGTAAAACACATAGCAGTTCAGTAACTCCTTTCCACAGCACTACACAGGACTAAGGGTTGGAGCTGATTACTAGGACATGAAAAACAAAGAGACTTGTAAGACCTATTAGGCAGACGATATATTTCATACACTTACACCTTTCTAAAGAGTACTAGTAAATAGTAAAAGCAGAGAGTAGCGAAAGGAAAGTATTCAAGATTTCAAACTTTATACAGTAATTG
The DNA here is from genome assembly GCA_019843815.1 of Montemys delectorum. Lineage (NCBI taxonomy): Eukaryota > Metazoa > Chordata > Mammalia > Rodentia > Muridae > Montemys > Montemys delectorum. The sequence continues at coordinate 63,558 of JADRCD010228120.1, read as the reverse complement.
TTTTCTAAGGATTCTTTACTATATAACGTTCAGTAACGGTGTTCACTAAATGTGTAGAAGTAATAGAAGATTCAGTGATACATTCTTTGGGATTTTAAAATAGATACTTTGTTCATGGAGATATATTAAGAAACTTGGACATTGTTTATTAATGATGTCTTGCAATGTTGTCTGAGTATGGAAATGACCTGGAGAATGTCCAAAGGTTATTGATAATAGGACTGGGGCTATAGTTAGTGGAGAACTTGCCTAACAGCACAAAGTCCTGAATTCAGTCTATAGTACACCCCCCCCCCCCCCCCCCCCCCCCCCCCCCCAGCATTTGGGAGATGGATGCAGGAGGACCAGAAGTTTATGGTTGATTACATAGTGAGTCTGAGGTCAGTTCTGTGCTGCATGAGCTCCTGTAGTTAGTCAGTCAGTCAGTCAGTCAGTCAATCAATCAATCAATCAATCAAAGTATTACTGGTGCTGATGTCTTAATCTGAGCCTGTTACATGGGCTAACCTTAATGTATAAATTTGAAAGTTATTAGCTGGGCATAGTGGCACATGCCTTTCCCAATCCCTGGCAAGCAGAGGAAGGTGGATTTCTGTGAGTTTGAGGCCAACCTGGTCTACAGAGAGAGTTCCAGGATAGCCAGGGCTATAGAGTAAGACTCTGCCTCAAAACCATACCAATACTGAAATTATAAATAAATAAAAAATTAGAAAAATAAAATTAAAAAATAGGAAACTATTGAATTCATGGACTAAAAGTAATCTGGGAATTTAAGATAACTAGGTTTAAAATATTTATAAAAACACACATGACAAAATTAATCATTTTTGCCTTTTTTCCAGTATTTCAGTGGTATTAAGGAAATTGAGATGGTGCAATTGACATCTTCTACACTTTTGTCCATGACAAACACCTTTCCTTTCTTTTTTTTTTCAAGGTTTCCTTCCTTCCTTTCTTTCTTCCTTTCCTTCTCTCTTTCTTTCTTTTTAATTTTTTTTAGATATATTTATATGATGAGCACACTGTAGCTATTTTCAGACACACTCGAAGAGGGCATCGGATCCCATTACAGATGGTTGTGAGCCACCATGTAGTTGCTGGGAATTGAACTCAGGACCTCTGGAAGAGCAGTCAGTGCTCTGAACTGCTGAGCCATCCCTCTAGCCACCAGCTTTTTTGTTTTTTTAATGAGTATTTTAAGCATCTCATATAAGTGAAAGCATATAATATTTGTTATTTTGTATCTGACTTATTTCACTTGGCATACCTTCAAGTTTTATCCACATTGTAGCATGTGAGGGGTTTTCTTTCTTTAAGACTAAACAATAACCCATTGTACATGTAGTGTATTGTGTACTTGCTCATTGACTGGCATCTGAGTCATTTCTATGTTTTGACTTTGTTGTAAACATTAGTGTGCAAACATTTCCTCAGGTCCCTGTTTTTCATTCTTGTGGTTACATACTCAGAAGTCAAATTGCTGCATTTTATGACAATTTTAAATTTAATTATCTGAAAAATTGCCATACTATTTCTCATTGTGGCTATAGTGTTTTACATTTTCATTGGCAATATAAGAGTTCTAGTCTCATTGCACTCTTAACAATGCTTGTTATTTACTGATTGTTTGTTAAATAGCCATTTTTGTTAGTGTGACGTGTTATCTTATGTTTCTGATTTGTAGTTCCTTAATTACCATGGCTATTGAGCATAGTTTCTTATTGGCTGCTTATATATTGTCTCTGGAAAAATACCCAGCTCTGTCTATTTTTAATTGTTAGGATTACTATGTTTTGCATTTTTTGAGTCAGTACTTTGATTTTGTGATGTGTATATGTGTGTTTGTGTATGTGTGGAATCAGTAGATTAATCTTGGAGATCGAAACTAGGGTTCACATGTGCTACTGCTGTACAACTGAGTTGCATCCCTAGCCCTAAGCTTTTGATTTTAAAATAGGTCATAGCTTGGTGTGGTGGTGCATGCTTTGAATCTCAATACTAGGGGGCCAGAGGTAGGCAGATCTCTGTGAGCTGAAGCACAGGCTGGTTTACATAGAGTTCCAAGACAGCAAGGATACATAGCCCCTGTTTCAAAAATAAAAACAAACAACTACTACAACAACAAAACCAAGTCATATAACCCTCTTTGAGCCTCAGATTCTCTACTAGCAAAATGGAAGATGGTTATTTCTATAGCTTCCTAACACAAATGCTGAGAACAGATCATTTGCTTCCTAGCACTCCACACACAGGCATGTGCATGCATTTATGGAGGCGCACACCTGTTATCCTGTGATCTTGGTACTTCAGAAGTCAAAGCAGAAGATCTCAACTTTGAGGCTAGCCTACAGGACAAGTTCAGAGCTAGTCTGAGCTACATTATGAGACCTTGCTCCAAAGCAAGCAAGCAAGCAAGCAAGCAAGCAAGCAAGCAAGCAAGCAAACAGAAAACTTGTAATAGAAGAGCTAGCTAGCTTTCATGTTTTGGTTTTTTTGAGAGAATGTCTCCTTGTGTACCCAGGCTGCCTTTTTATTCCTCTGCTTCTCCCCCCCCCCCCCCCCCCACTGGAATGTCTAGCCCTAAAGGAGCTAACTCTTTGATCTTGAGTATGTCTTCATCATCGTCTTCTTCCTCTTCCTCCTCTTCTTCCTCCTTCCATTTTAGAAAATAATCTCTTAGGGGGCCTGTGAGGTAACTTAGCAGATAAAAGACGTGGCCACCAAGCTTCATGACTTGAGTTTGATCCCCAGAATGCATGTAGTAGAAGGAAAACTGACAGACACCTACAAGTTGTTCTCTGACTTCCACAAGTGTGCCATGGCATGTTCATATACACATACGGCATATATTAAACAAACAAAACTGTGAGGAATGTTTCTGTGACACAGTTGAGGATTTTACCTCTGATTTTTGCCTCATTGATAAGTAGTCTAGAAAACAAACAGTAGTCTTTACTTTAGAGTATGTAGCCAAGTTCCTTGGCTTGTCATTGTAGTTAAAGACATTTGTTCACTTTTCTTTAGTGCTAATTGTAGGTGCCTCATGGGATGATACTATAAAGGACAACATTTCTCTCTGAAAGAAGCCATTCTGAGTTTAGTATGTAAGTGCTAACCTACAATTATCTGTACTGTAATATTCTGTGACTAGCATATTGCTTTCAATATAAGAATCTTAAAAATATGAATCCTATTTTAGATCACTTCTCCCCAATATCATACACAAATTTGGTTTGTAAATCATATTGTATTGACGTATGAATAGTACATTGGGGTCATTTGCTAGCAATATGGGAAGGATGGTTTTCCTTGCTGGAGTTAAGAACTGCTCGTAAACAGAGTATTGTTGATAGGCATTGCTGCATGACTTTGGAATATTAGCTTTGCATGGAGATTCCTTGGTGGCTAGTTTATTACTTTATACCAGAAGTCCAATGTTTTTTGTTTTTTGTTTTCTAATTTAAAAGTTAAATGGGGACAGAGAGATGGCTTAGCAGGTAAGGGCACTTGCCAATAAGTTGATTTGCCACCTAGTGATTTGAGTTTAGTCTTCAGATTAATGTGGAAGAGGAGAACTTACATCTCTTAGTAAGCACACACACCACACACAAATAAAATTAAGTAAAATTTAACTTTAAAATTTACATTAAATGAAATGTAATTTAAAAAGAGAGCTAAATGGCCAAATGCTCATTGCTTATAGGTTGTTGGGAAATTTGAGAGATTGGCCTTCATGCTTGCTTTTTGTTTTTATTGTAAAGAGGGACACATGGCCCATGTTAAGAACTGTCTCACCCTTGCTGACACAATCAGTGCCTCTTTAGTTTATGTTGAAACATGGTCTTGCTATGTTTGCTGAGCTGAAAGAGGTAATTGTAGGTTTCCTAATTTAATATTTCTTTTTAGAAGTGAAATACAGAGTGGAAAGAAGTGTTTTGGAGAACTTCATTGTTTAGAGAATCCTTAGATATGAAGGTATATAATCAGATCTCCAAGCCAAGCAGCCAGCCAACCAAATTATCTCCTTTCATTCCTTCTTTTTTCCTTCCTTCCTTCCTTCCTTCCTTCCTTCCTTCCTTCCTTCCTTCCTTCCTTCCGTTAAAGAACCTATATCTGTTTTAGGTTATTGCTCATTTTTGGAAGCATTACCCTTTTGCTAGATTGAAGAATTTGTCAGTGGGTTGTGGAGATGACTTAGTCATCAGAAGTGCTTGCTGCCCCTCCCCATTATGCACATAAAAAGCCAGGTGTGATGATGTGTGCCTGCTGTCATCACAGGGGACACAGAGTTGCAGAGACCCTAGTATCCCTGGGCTTGCTGACCAGCTAGTCTAGCCAAATATAAACTCTAGATTCAATGAGTGATTCTGTCTCAAAAATAAAGTGGGGAGGCCGGGCAGGGTGGCACACGCCTTTAATCCCAGTGCTTGGGGAGGCAGAGGCAGGCGGATTTCTGAGTTCGAGGCCACCCTAGTCTACAGAGTGACTTCCAGGACAGCCTGGGCTACACAGAAAAACCCTGTCTGGAAAAACCAAAAAATAAAAAAATAAAGTGGGGAGCAATTGAAGAAGGTACCTGACTTTGACTTGCGTGGACATACATGAGCACATGTACTAACTTGTACACACATGCACTTACACACACAGTGTTACTGTGAAGTTACCAAGTACAGTTTTTATAAAGGAAAGAGGTGATGAATGGGGACCAATAATGAAATCTTACACTGATAATTAAAGTTAAAATTCTTTTCCAGGTATTTATAAGTTGGCAAGGAATTAAAGGAATTTTGAGTTGATTAGGATGTAGAGACAAGTGTGTGGCAAATAAAGAAGGTTTTGTGGATTAAGTATCATAGTTTACAAGGCTTGGTGAGGATCAAATTCTAAAGGTATTAAAGTGCTATGTTAATGCTTTTGGACTTGGTCCTGAACATTTTAGGGAACCAGTGATGATTTTAGGCTTTCCATTTAAATGATCATGATTAGTTTTCAGAAAGATCCCCAGCAGCACTGTGAAGCAAGGAGGTAATGTAGGAGATTCTGATAATTTCTCCCTAAAAGGCAGAGTTGGATGTGGTGGTATACCCCTGTAATCCCAATACTTAGGCTAAGTAAGATAAAATGTTCCAGAGTTCGAGCCAGCCTTGGTTACATAGCAAGTTCTAGGCCTCTCTGGGATGCATAGTAAAACATTGTAAAGAACAAAAAGATATACCCATCAGGTAACACTCCCAAAAGACATGTAGGTCTATAAATTACAAATATGTAGAGTTAAAATCTGTAGGAATTGGTAGAAACAGGGAATGATGGAACAAAGAAAAATTTAAGATGGTATTATATTTATGGTTCAGAGTATTATATGGAGGATGGATTCGAAAGTAGACTTGAGGGCTGGTGAGATGGCTCAGTGGGTAAGAGCTCTTCCGAAGGTCCTGAATTCGGATCCTAGCAACCACATGGTGGCTTACCACCACCTGTAATGAGATCTGACGCCCTCTTCTGGTGCGTCTGAAGACACCTACAGTGAATTGGGTCCAAGCTAATGGGGACGGAGCAGAGGTCCTGAGTTCAATTCCCAGCAGCCACACACATGTTAGATAGCTCATGGCCATCTGTACAGCTACAGTGTACTCATACACATAAAGTAAATAAAATAAATATTAAAAAAATAGACTTGAATGAGTTCAGATGCCAATGTTATTCTGTAGTATTTAGTTTGTATCAGGTGCACCAGATTCTTTTGTGTCAGAGACTTATTGCAGACACAATATAGTGGGAAGACAAATTCCTCTTTCACGAATGGTTGTCTTCTGGGCCAACTATGAGAAATACATGAAACTAAAATATTTACACAATGGTGATGCTTCTTTTAGCAAAAACACCCCTTGTCCCCAGAAGAGCAATTAGAAGCAGTATAGATTCATTAGTGAAGCGCCTATTTAGAAGAAATTATTTGAACAGAGTCCCAAAGAAGGTGACTTCAGAGGGTTTAAGAAAAAGACAAAAACTGAAGGTATGAAAGACAGGCCTGATTAAGGAACAGTGGAAGACTGGACCCACAGAAGTGAAATGGGAGAAGTGATGACTCTTGAAGCGAGGTGGATGGCTGTCACCATGAGATATAGGAACAACCTGGGGGTCAGATCCAGGATTTGCTCTCTTTTTAGGAATTAATATTCCATCTTCAGTACAGAGTTCTTCATGTTAAGGCGTTCTATAACATTCTATATAGTAACATCCTATACTTGTTTTTGTCTTAAGCACGTAACATAACTAAGTTCATGCCTTACTACAGTGCCATAGCAGAAAATGTTTGTTGAATGAAGGAATAACTTGCACTCACTTAGAAGCTTCATATGTACTGTATATGGATGTGAATACAGCACTGTTTAATGTAGAGTTGTATTGTGTGTGTGTGTGTGTGTGTGTGTGTGTGTTTAATCATTTTTAAAAATCGTCTGAGGATAGGCTTGTGCTCAGTATGCTCTTGATAACACAGGTACCTCACTATTGCTGGAGGATACTGGATAGCAGCAGTGCTGGATAACTTCAATAAAATTGAGTGTTTGATTTAAATGAGCACTAGCAGTGGATACTTTGGAGGTGAACAGCTGTCAGAGCTATTAAATTTCTTTACACATCTTGACTTAATGACTAAAATTATACTCCTTTATCATAGTATCTTATATAATCTAAGGAATTCCTCTGCCAAAACCTATTCCAACAAAGTAAGCATTCCAATAAAGTAATCAAAGGAAAAACAAGTTTAATTTAGTTTTTTTCCCCCCCTGTATTAAAAACTAATTATTAATCCTGGAGAGATTGCTGAGTGGTTAAGAGCACTAACTGCTTTTCTAGAAGACCTGGGGTTAATTCCCATTACTATCTGGCAGCTTATAGTTGTCTGTGACTCTGGTTCTAGGGGAATCAGATGCCCACTTTTGGCCTCTGAGAGCACTGCATACATGTGATAAACAGACATATATGTAGACAAAATATCCACATACGTAAAATAAAAATAAATAAATCTTTTTTTTTTGGTTTTTTGTTTTTTGTTTTTTTTTTCGAGACAGGGTTTCTCTGTGTAGCCCTGGCTGTCCTGGAACTCACTCTGTAGACCAGGCTGGCCTTGAACTCAGAAATCTGCCTGCTTCTGCCTCCCAAGTGCTGGGATTAAAGACTTGCGCCACCACAGCCCGCCTTTTAAAAAATTGTATCTTGGATCAGATCCTTAATCAGAAAAAAAAGCTTAAGTGGTTAATCCAAATAATGAATAGTTCAGGTCAGTACTTTAGTAAACATAATGTGGCTATTGAGAAATACTAATAAACTGCAAAGCCAGATGGGTTTGGGAACCTCCTATATTATCTCTTTATTTTTTAATACATTTTTAATTATTCTGATATATGTGATTACACATGAACAAAAATTAAGCTGAGCATGGTGGCACATCAGTGTAATCACAGTACTTGGAGGCAGAAAGCAGAGATTTTGGCCAGTCCAGGCTATTAAGACCTATTTCAAAAACAGCAGAAATAATCACAAAACTTACTAGGTAAGAAAGATGTAGTGATCAATAACTAATCAAGAATTTACAATTTCAGAAAAGTTGAAAAATATTAAATAGGGCTAGTACATGTATATATAGTATGTATGTATGTATGTATGTATTGTATATGGTTTGGAATAGATTAATGGTCAGTTAAGGAACTGGCTTTAAGATGGATGTGTGGGAAAAGATTCTTAGTATATACTGCCCCAATCCTTTTTCTCCCTTTTGATTTTCTTACCCTTTAATTTAAAAATATATCTGCTGTCCTTGAGAATGTATTTTCTAGGTTTAGACAAAACAAATAGGCCATCTCTCCTACCTAGCTCATGTCCTGAGAATTTATTTTCTAATTTGCTTTCTTGCCTTATTTCTGTGGTCATATAATAATTGCGTATGTGGTATACTTAACTTCTTTTAACTGGTTTCTTAAAGCTATTTGCATTATAAACAGTGTTCTGAACACTTTGGATACTTTCTCTCCCCCTACAGATAATAAAGACTTCTGAGCTAATGTATTCATTTTTGTGGTATAACTTCTTAATAAAGCAAAGCATGTTGAATTGGTAATGTAGTTCATTTAGTAGAGTGCTTGGCTTTCATGCATGAGACCTCATGTTCCCAGGATCAGAATCACATAAACAAGGCATGGTCACACATGCTTGTAATCCCAGCACTCAGGAGGTGGAGTTAGGGTGATCAGAAATTCAAGGCCATCCTTGGCTATGTAGTGACTTTAAGGCTAGCCTGAGATATGTGGATTTCTGTCTCAAAATAAATTGAAACATTAAAAACAAAGGAAGTTATTTTATTTATTTTTTGCTATTAATCATCACTAAACTATAACTTTTCCTTCTTTATTAGTGAACACTTGTCCTGCTCTTTCACCTTTTTCTTGCATGGAGACAGCAATGTTTGTACCAGTGTGGAAATTAACCAACATCAACCTGTATACCTTCTCAGTGAAGAGCATGTCACCCTTGCTCAACAGTCTAATAGCCCATTTCAAGGTAGATTATTTTATTGTCATAGGCATTTGATTACTTATTCTCATTTCAGTATTGGAGATTAAAAGTTTCATGTTAGCAATTAGTAAAACAACAAAATAAGTACCATTAGTGAAATTATTTAAAAGTCATATGAGTGAGAACTTTAACATTTCTGTGTTTTCTCTTAATAGCATTTTACATTATGGATATGTTAATCATTTCAAGGCTTTGTGTGTAAGCTGTGTCTAGCATAGCTACCCAGGGGAACTTTTAATGTCATTTATATCATGAATTGTTGACCTCAAGAGAAGTTGTTTTATAAGGTTGCTGAGTGCTTTTTAAGTACTAGAAGTACCTTCTTTAATTTTAAATGTTGTGTGTTTGTTTTAAAATTTATGTGGCAATAATTCATAAATATTTAGATTTATTTATCTATACTTTTTTTCTTCAAGTTGCTTAGAGTAAGAATAAATTGAATGATAGGTAAATATTCACAGTTAATTTTGAAATATGATTATATTTTGATTTTGTGATAGGTATATTTTAAATAATTTTCAAAATCTTAGCATTATATTTTATATTAAAATGTATAAGAAATTTGCTTTCTTGGAGTGATAATGGATTCCCTTTTTTATTAGGCTTATATCATTATAACACTTTATTATGATTTTATTTGCTATAAATCTTTACTTACTGGATATCTGCTTTGGTTTCTAGTTATCTTAAGTCCATTTGGACTAAATGGCACTCTCACGGGACAGGCTTTCAAGATGTCTGATTCAGCTACGAAAAAATTAATTGGTGAATGGAAACAGTTCTATCCTATTTCATGTGGTCTGAAGGAGATGTCTGAAGAAAGACAGGAAGCTATGGATTGGGAAGATGACTCCTTGGCTGCAGTGGAAGTTCTTGTTGGTATGGATTCTGATGTTAGTCTGAGGGGAATCCTTGCATTTTAGTTAGACTTTACTAAATAACAAACAGCTCTCTTGGCATTCAATACCAAACATTTATTTCTTGCACATTTATTTTCTGTGCACATTACATAAGGACTACAGCTTGGCTGTGATAGCTGTATGTACTTCTTGTACAGCACAGGTTAAAGAGCACTGGGACACAGTGTTCTTAGGAAAACAGAGGAAGAACAGGGATCAAGCCCAACAATTAAAGCTGCTGTTGAGATGAAAGCCATCTAAAGGAATGGTGCATTTGCTCCCAGTGAATTAAACAAGGCTGGCTGGCTACCTACCCAAGCCAGAGTTACTGGGACAGAGGAGCATACTCCATTGTCTACATGTTAAAGAAAGGAACAAGAGTAATTGTGAAGCAGTAATTATTTGGGGGCTAGAAAAATTGACAACCTGTATTATGTATAGTGCTTGAATAGTTAATAAGACTTTCAGTATCAGAAAATATTCCTAAATAACTTCTAGCATTGCATTGGTGTGTTCTCCATAAGTCAGTTCTTTCCAGATTAGCTCTAGTCCATATGTCATGTTCAAGGTGTAGGCTAGCAAGTGATCTGTTTCTGGGCATATTAATTACATAGCAGAGACAAGAAGTAAAAGAGACCACACCGATCCCTCTAAATATAACCAACTCTGTTAAGATGTGGCATACAGTCAAGCCTGACAGTGTGTAAAGACATGGGAGGCATGGACAATGTATAATTGAGCAGATAATTGGAATTAGTATCTATGATATTGTTGTTAATGCAATCTAATGATCTAATAGAAATGTCTCACGTAAGGATTACCCCGTGGGAGTTTTGGAGTTTTTATTAGGTTTTGGGGACTGTTTTGCCCTGTAACCCAGGTTGGCCTTGGGCTCAACACTCACCTATTCAACCTCCTGAGTCCCAGGGTTGCAGATGTATACCACCATGCATGACTTTTCTTGAAAGTTGAAACTGTTATCATTCAGTTTCAGTAAATTCATGATCTATTATTGGAATAGTTATGACAGAAACAACACAGATGTTTGTTAGACTTTAAAACAGACAAGAAGATAAAATGGTCCATGATCACATTACCTTTATTAAATTTATAAATTAAAATTTATAATACAGTGATTAACTCTGCATAGTAGATTTTAAAAACCTATCATTTACAGTAGAAAATCTATAGCTTATTGAGTTAAAGTACTTGCTATACAAGTCTGAGGATATGAGTTTGGATTTCAAAATCTACATGAAACCCAAATTCAGTATTGTATTTATCTAATCCCAGCACTCCTATGGCAGGATGGGAGGCTGAGATAGGAGTAGACTTGGAAGCTCACAGACTAGTTGTTAGCAAGGCATATACAGTAGCCTGGAGAACTTGTCTCAAATTAAGTGGAAAGTGTAAACTGACACCTGAGTTTATCCTCTGCCCTCCACACATGCACCATAGCATGTGTACAGCTATACTGAGAGACAGACACAATGATATTTTTATTTACATTATTAGGATAATTTTTACTGCCTTGGTTTTTAATGAAATTAATTGAACTACTGCCACAGTGGTAGCTGATTTGTGTCCCCTCTCCCCCCCCCCCCCGCCTTTTTTGTCCATTTTGTTTTCAGCGGGCGTCCGAATGATCTACCCAGCATGCTTTGTTTTAGTCCCTCAATCAGACATTCCTACTCCTAGCTCTGTGGGATCCTCTCACTGTTCAGCTTCTTGCTTGGGTATCCATCAAGTGCCTGCTTCCACAAGAGATCCTGCTATGTCTTCAGTTACTCTCACTCCGCCTACATCTCCTGAGGAAGTCCAAACAGGTATTACACTAGCTGCTTCATCAATCAGCTCTGGCTACAAATCTGTTCTTTTGAGTACATCAGTACTTAGCAATTTTTATTTTGAAATTGTTAAAACTTACTGGAAAATTGTCAGTATAATATAAAAAACTCATCTAAATTTACACTTTTGCCTTTTCATGCTCTGTGTATGTATACATTGATTATGAATTGGTCTTTTCTGAACTATTTGCGAAAAAACTGCAGACTTGGTATCTTATTATTCCTACATATTCATTACATTTTCAGAATTAAGACCATTCTCATATATGTGTACATAATACATGTGCACTCCCACACATATTTTGTGTATATGTGTTTGCTTATGATGCTGGTAATTAAGCCCAAGACCTTATATATCTCTTATTTAATATATCTTGTACATCTGTTTTTGACCTCAGAATGTCACTAGAATTACCAAATAGAGCAAAGCATTCGACAAGTTAACAAAACTCCAGCTTGTTACTTTCAGTTTGTTTTTACCTTTCTATAGCCTCTGTTTTTGTTTGTTTTCAGTTGATCCTCAGTCTGCACAGAAGTGGGTCAAATTTTCTTCAGTATCTGATGGCTTCAGCACTGACAGTACTAGCCATCATGGTGGGAAAATACCCAGAAAATTAGCAAATCATGTGGTGGATAGAGTCTGGCAAGAATGTAATATGAACAGATTACAGAACAAGTATGTATCTTTATTTCTATTTGCCTATCTATCTACCCACCCATCTAGCCATCTGTCTGTCTATCTGTCTGTCTATCTTTTACTGTGTAGCTTTGGCTAGCCTGGCACTCAGTATATAGCCAAGGCTGGCCTCAAATTCACAGTGCTTGTCCTCCCACATGCTGAGATTAAAGGCTTATACCATGTTCAGTTGTATATTTATTTTGATATTTAAAATTTGCATGCTAGTTAATTAAGAGTATGGAATAAAAATGAGAAAAATTAATTTTTTAAAATTAAAGATTAAGCTGGGTGGTGGTGGCACATGCATTTAATCCCAGCGGTCCAGAGGCAGAGGTAGAGGCATTTGGATCTCTGGGTTCGATGCCAGCCTGGTTTACAAACTGAGTCCGGGACAGCCGGGGCTACATAGAAACCCTGTCTAGAAGAAAAACCAAAAAAAAACCAAGTAAATAAATAAATAAAATTAAAGATTAAATTCAGCTCTAATTTAAATATATTTAAATAAATTTATATTTATATAAATTAAAGGGATTTGTAACTCACACTTTAGGAGGAAGTATTCTGCTACGTCCAGTGGCCTATGTGAGGAAGAGACTGCTGATAAAGTAGGATGCTGGGACTTTGTTGAAGCCACACAAAGAACAAGCTGCAGTTGTTTGAGGTAAGTTTATTTCCAATTGGTGATGCTTATGTGTTTGTATATATTACAGTTATAATACTAATATTTGTTTTGGGTAGCTTATACAGGTTTGTTAGGATTTTTTTTCCCCAAGGAGAAGATTGAGAAAAGATAGCCAGCAATTTAAAGCTGATAAGAGCAGTACACAGAATTTGTGGCTTTTTTTTTTCTTACCAGATGTGGGCTATGTATCAACTATGGATACACTTTTGGTGGTTGTTTTGAGGCTCTAACTGCTGCTCTGGCTGACTTGAGATTTTCTTGTCTCAGCATTTAGAGTTGTGGGATTACAGTCATGGCCACCATCCTTGGGTCATATATCTCTGGAGGAACATATTCCGTACTTGTGTTGTGTCTGAGAAATCTTCCCTGGGATTTTTATAGAAGAAATAATTTTCATAATTTTTAAAAATAGTAAATACATTGTTGAGTTTCGTGTAGCAAGTTGTTATTTTTGGGCAACTATCAGTGAGTTACTAAAATAAGATCAAGAATTAATGATTATAGGAGACTTGACCAAAATATCAGCTTTCTAATTGACTGCATTACTGAAGGTTTGACTTGGGGTTCTTTGGGCCGTTGGATTGATTTCATATTTTGAGGCCTTTTAATGAGATTTGATTGTCAGGCTTTTGTCAAGTTTACTACTTTTTGGCAGATTAAAGGTAGATTATATGCTTTTACCACCACATAAAACATAAATAGTGGCTTTGATACGTCACCATCATCTGTGATTGAATATGTACCTACCCCTGTTTTCCCATGAAATCACCTAAAGGAGTGGAATCCCTCCAGGTTGTGGCCAAGGCTGTAGGTTTTGTCTTTGTTTTGCTTTTTACACATGAACTGGGTTTACTTGACTATATTGACAGACTCTCAAGTGTTACGGTGTGTTTTTATGTAGATTTAAGTTTTTACTTAGTATTTTTGGGTTGAACTATTTGATTTTTTAAAGGCAACACTGTTGAAAACTTGCCTCTGTTGGTAGATTAGAATAAGTATAAGATATATTAACTAATATTTACAGATTAAGCTAGTTAACTATAATTGTTCTTGAACATAATTTAAGAACAGGATTGGCAACTTTTATTTACTTGGTTAAATGTAGTCCACTCCCTGTTTTGTTGTGTGGCCTATGAGCTGAAAATGCTAGTTATATTGAAAGTTTAAACAGAAAGGACATGGCTTGGTGACACAGGCCTTTAATTCCAGGGTGGGCAGAGCCAGGCAGGTCTCTGTGAGTTGGTAGGCTAGCCAGGCCTACAAAGCAAGTTGCAGGACAGCCAGGGCTGTTATACAGAGAAACCTTGTCTTGAACAAAACAAAAAAAAGAAACAAGTATTATGTTTATGGATGTTTTGTCTGTGTGTATGTACATCTTGTGCGTGCATTGATCTGGGAGGATGTAGGATCTTCTGTGACTTGGGTGAGAGACACTTGTGAGCCACTATGTTGGTGCTGGGGATCAAACCTTGGTTCTCTAGAAGATCAACCCTCGTTCTTAAACAGTGAGGTGTTGTTCTAGCTTTCGGATTTTTACATTTTTAAAGAGTTTGAAAAAATTTTAAAAAAGTATTTTGTGATACATGAATTATGAAATGCAAATTTTAGTGTATATATATATGTATGTGTATATATATATATAAAATAAAAATTTATTGGAACATATCCATATCTCATTTTCATACTGTCTGTGATACATTCACTTGGCAATGGCAGAATTGACTAGTCATATATCACTGTATGTGGTATACATTTTGGGAAATTCTGGATCCTTAGGCTATGAGACCACTCTGCGTGTGTGTGTGTGTGTGTGTGTGTGTGTGTGTGTGTGTGTGTGTATGTGTACACAGGAACAGCTGCAACGCTTACTGTCTAGTCTCATAGAAAAGGGGTTTCTTTGTCTATGTAGAGATTTTTATTAGGCAGGTCCTTTTTGTTTGTGCTTTTGTTTTAGTTCTCTTGACATAGTGGATTTCAGTTATTTTATTTAGAGGAAGACACTGAGGCATGACATTAACATTTCAATTCTTGGCCTTAAGACAAAAGTTTGCTCTTCGAAAGTTACTTTCTTTCTTATTTTAAAGAAATTACTCCTAGGTTTATAGAGATTTTGATATACTAAATTAGTAAATGTGATCTTCCATATATTTCTATAGTTTAGTGTATATAATATATATGTGTGATTTATTCCCCATTGATTAGAAAGGCAGTATTATTTCTGGGACATTTTATATTTGTTGTGCTGATGGATTGTTGTGTGTGTGTGTGTGTGTGTGTGTGTGTGTGTATTGATATTTAGTATAGGATAAGAGCTTTCCTAGACTCAGAATGCACAAATGAACAAGCCTCTTGCTGAAATCTATACTCTAGTGGAAGTGATAATTTGCTTACAAAAAAATTCAGTTCTCTTTCTAAATTTAAGAGTGATAAAAAAAAAAAAAGTCAGAAAATAGACTGGGTAATGTGGCTTCTAAACTCTTGTGACTTGAATGTACTCAATCCGTACACAGACATTTGAGGCATTGTATTTTAACAGATAAAGGGTTTTCTTCTGCTTGTACTGATCTGAAAACTGTCTTCAGAATTGTCATTATTGTGGAGGATAAAATTGTTTTAATTGCATCTTTACGTTGGTAAGGGGGATTAGTAAGGGTCTAGGAAAACCTCTGGAAGAGATCACTTTATGGTACTGTGAGGGTGACAAGTCTTAGGAAGACTTACCCACTTGTTTTAGTATAGAAGTATTGATAGAACAGTTCTCTGTAAAGAAGCCTTACATTTTGGAAAGGTCTATATAGAACAATAGGACAGGGACTTAATGTCAACAATTTAAAGAGCTGCTGCTAGTAATATTTGTAAACCCTAATTGCGTAGTTTCTTTTTTTCCCAAAGATTTATTTATTTTATTTATATGAGTACACTGTTGTTGTCTTCAGACACACCAGAAGAGGGCGTCAAATCACATTGCAGATGGTTGTGAGCCACCATGTAGTTGCTGGGAATTGAACTCAAGACCTTTGGAAAAGCAATCAGTGCTCTTAATCACTGAGCCATCTCTCCAGCCTTAGTTTCTTATTCATATAGCAAAGTAAATAAAAAACGGCTGGTTACTGTTCCTATTCCTTATACATAAAGTATAGCCATGTGTTTCACTTCGTCAATGGATATCCTATTCTTCCCACCCCACCCCACCCCCCACCCCATCTCCTCCAAGGGTTTCTCTGTGTAGCCCTGGCTGTTTTGGAACTCTCTGTAGACCAAGCTGGCCCTGAACTCAGAGTTCTGCCTGTCTCTTGAGTACTGGAATTAAAGGCATGCGCCACCACACCAGGCTTGGATATAGCTGTTATTGCCTTGTAGGAAGTAGATTCTCAAAATATGTATCAGTTCTCATTTATACTCTTAAAAGTTACTGCTAGAGCTTAATGTGACTCATTGGTAGAATATTTGGACATGGAGAAGACTTTGGTCAGTTTTGATCTTCAGCACCTAGAGAAACAATAAGTGAACTCCAAAGTGGTTTTATTTATGTGAGCCTAATTTATATTCACTTTAGATACATTTTAAAGTACTACTTAATTAAAGAATAATTCACTTTAGATACATTTTAAACCACTGCTTCATTAGAAAAAGACCAGGAAACCTGATATATGTCTACATGAACAAAGTATTTTTTTAAGTTAAATTAATTTATTAATTTATGTGTATGACTGTTTTGCCTGCATGTGTATTTGCACCATGCATGTACCTGGTACCACTAGAGGTCAGACGAGGGTATCAGATATCATTGAAATTGGAATTCCAAACTAGGAGCTGCCCTGTGAGCACTTGAAAATTAAACCTTGGTCCTTTATAAGAAATTAAATGATCTTAATAAATTGTTAAGCTTTATAAATTATTTTCATAAACTTTTTTAAAAGATAAATTATTTAGATTCTATTTTGATTGAATTTTTTATTTTGGGTGTTATGTGAGATAGGGTCTCTGTATGTAACCCTGGCTGTCCTGGAGCTTGTTTTGTACACCAAGCTGGCCTTGAATTCACAGAGATCCACCTGCCACTCTCCCTTCAAGTCCTGGGCTTAAAGGTGCTTGTCACCATGCCCAAAGTTAGTTGTAGTGTGGAAGCTAAAGCTGCTTTAATCAACCTGTCTCCACTAATGATTGGAACCATCTTCTACATAACAGGGTTTTATAACCTCAAGTATTGGTCATTTGGAAGACAGTGGTTTGCTGAGTTATGCAAATTTGAATATTGGAACATTTTGTTGTACTTAATATTAAAAATGCATTTATGTCACCAGTGGCCTAATGTAACTTTTCAAATTTTTATTTATTTTTTCTTTTCGAGACAGGGTTTCTCTGTATAGCCCTGGCTGTCCTAGAGCTTGCTCTGTAGACCAGGCTGGCCTCGAACTCAGAAATCCACCTGCCTCTGCCTCCCAAGTGCTGGAATTAAAGGTGTGCGCCACCACCACCTGGCTTCAAATTTTTAAATGTTACTCAAAAACTCAAATTTGTTAGTTCTTAATTGAAATGGCAAACTCACTGTGTTTTAAAGAACCTTATTAAGCAGTTTTACCAAATAATGAGAAAAATGGATAATTATGGTTTATCAGTGATTATTTTCCTTTTTTGCATGTGACAAGATTTTGCTATATAGCCACAGGTTAGTATAGTCTTATGAAGCTGGTGGCTAGCCTTATGCTCATGATTATTCTGCCATAGTCTCCCAGGTTCTGGATTGTGATATTCAGTGCCACTATATTCAACTCAGTGATTTGTTTTTTCAATTAAAAATGTTATTCCATGAAGAAAAAAAAAGGCTAGTTTAGGTTTTCTTTTTAATTAATTTTATTTCTTTTATGTATATGAGTACACTGTAGCTGTACAGATGGCTGTGAGCCATCATGTGTATGGCTGCTGGGAACTGAACTCAGGACCTCTGCCGGCCCCACTCGCTCAGGTGTAATTAATTCACTGTAGCTGTCTTCAGCACTACAAGAGGTTGTCAGATCTCATCACGGGCGGTTGTGAGCTACCATGTGGTTGCTGGGATCCAAATTCAGGACTTTCAGAAGAGCAGTCAGTGCTCTTACCCGCTGAGCCATCTCACCAGCCCCCAGCTAGTTTAGTTTTAACCTAAAGTAACAATGTAAGTAATTTTCCTCAACATAACCATTGACCTTAGTTGTGTATCAGACAGCCTGCATATGGACCCATTCATATACAATATGGAAAACAGTACAGGTATATAATGCTGCTGAAGTTTAATAAAATGTGATTTTTCCACACCTATTTTTAGTAGAAAAACACAGTAAAACTGAGTTTAAAGTAAAATTGGCTTTAAACATGTTGTAAATTGCTAGAGTGTGTATTTAGCGTATTGCACAGGCTCTGGGTTCAAACCTCTATACAACATAAACCAAGAAGTTCCAGTGTGCATGCCTGTAGTGAAGACATCAGCTCGCACCATGCACACTCGGCACTGCTCCAAGGGTCTGCCCGCCTGCAGCGCTTGTCCCATCACTATGTCAGCATAGTGGGAAAGGCAGTAATGTGTTGCTATGAAAATCATTTTTACTGGGTGTGATGCCATACATTTGTAATGCCAGCAGTTGGCAACTTGAGGCAAGAAATCCTGTCTCAAAAAATCTTTTAAATTAAAAGTTTTAATCCCCGAAACAGGCAAGTATTTGAATAAATGAGAGATGAATGATATTGCCATTATTTTTATACTAAATTATTTTATTGTTTCTTTTGGTGTGTGTGTGTGTGTTACTGTTTCGTATCCTTATCTTCTCTTGATTTGGCTACCATAGAGGTTTGGCATTCTATGTTTGTTCTTGAGTCTTATGTTACAGTAATATGTGCTGTTAATTACTGAACCCTATTTTTTCATCATCTAGGTCATGTTCTTGGAGCCACATACAAGGCATTTTTTAAAAATTAATTTATTTTTATTATATGCACATTGGTATTCTGCCTGTATGTGAGGGTGTTGGTTCCCTTGGAACTGGAATTACAGATAGTTGTGAGCTGCCATATTGGTGCTGGGAACTGAACCTAGATCCTTTGGTTAAGAATAGTCCTGCTCACCGGGCAGTGGTGGTGCATGCCTTTAGTCCCAGCACTTGGGAGGCAGAGGCAGGCGGATTTCTGAGTTCGAGACCAGCCTGGTCTACAGAGTGAGTTCCAGGACAGCCAGGGCTACACAGAGAAACCCTGTCTCGAAAAGCCAAACAAAAACAACAAAAAAAAGAGTAGCCCTGCTCTTTCATTGAGAGCCATCTCTCCAGCACAATATAGGACCTTTTTTAATTGTAGTAGAAACTTGTCTTAGAGTCAGTATTTTTGCCAAGGATACTTCATAGACAGTTGTTTTGTAATATGCCACATCAGAAGAGACACAGGGTCTGGTTACCCTTCTTCTAAGAATGTTCAAATTTTTTAATAGTTGTAGTGGCCCATGCCTTTAACCCCAGTACTTAGAGGCCAGCCTGGTGTATAGACAGTTCCAGGACAGACAGACATGGCTGCATGCAGAGATCCTATCTCAAAAAAAAAAAAAAAAAAAAAGGTAACTTTGACTACAAGTCGGTACTTTGACCTTTGCACTGATGTTTCTATAAACTACAAATACAGTTTTTGTTCCTTTGAGATCTTTGATTTCTTTTTTTCTAAAAGATTTATTTTTAATTATGTGTTTGAGTGTGAGTATGTGCCTGTCTATCAGTGTGGGCACCTGGGGAGGGTGGGAGGCCTAGGATTCCCTGGAGCTAGAAGAGTTACAGGCAGTTGTGAGCCACCTAATAAAGGTGTCCCTTCCAGGAGCTGAAGGAGGGCTCAACCCCTGAGCCATCTCTTCAGCCTAAGTTTTTTTATTTCTTTTCTTGCCTTGTTGTACTGGATAACTTTATTTAAATATTAAGTAATAATGTGTAGTTATAACTTGATTATTAGTAATAGTTGTCCCTTTGTTTTCTCATTTATTCTGTTAATGTAATGAATACTACTGACTTATTTTTACTTCTTTTCTATTGTCGTATCTTAAATTTTTAGCTAGGATAAAGCCCATCTGCTTTATGATGGTTGTTTTATACTTTGCTGAGTTGAATTGTTCCTAATTATGTTAATTATTCACTTCTGTTAATCATGTACACTTGTGTTCTTGAAGAATATTGGTCTATGATTTTCGTACACTGTCTTCAGTTCTGCTGTTTGGGTAATGGTGGGTTTGGTTTCTCTTTGTCCTTTGGATATAGGTCATGTTTCCTTTGATAGGATCCAGTGAGATGTCCCAGACTTTGCGTGAAAGAACTATTCAGAATGTTCTTTATCAGAAACTTCTGTGGAAAAAAAAAATGGTTGTCATTTTTAAAAAAGGTTTTGATTTATTACATTTGTATATTGGGGGCGAGCATGAACACGCAGCAGTGAGTATGTGGAGATCAGAAGATAGTCTGTAGGAGTTGATTCTTGTCTTCCATGTGGCTTTTCAGGATTGACTTAGGTGGTTAGCCTGTGCTACTGTTGTTCTGTTGGGAGCTTTGATTTAGCTAACAAGTAAGGCTCTCAAAATTAAAGAAAGTTTACTACTGAATTTAAAATACCATATTCAATACTTTATGAAGTAATTTCTTTGTGTAAAAAGAAATTTAAAAAATACATATATATCTTAGACCTAACAAGATTATTAGATTTTAAGGTATGGTTTAAGTCCTTCAGTTCAGAAATCCTTCATGGATGAGGAACAGGTTGTTTTAAGCATTTCTTTTCCTTTTCTAGTTAAGTGATTTATCCTGTAGTGCCAAATACTGGGAGAACCTCGGTAGGCCCATCTGTCAGTCAGTTCTAGCACCTTTTAGTCTAATCAGTTACTATAGTATTGTAATTAATGACTAAGCTTGGGCAAGCCATTCTCAATTGTTACTAAGTCTGAAATACCAGGTACGTTTCCAAATGAAGAAATTTCAAATTTCCTTATACTTTTTTATCTTAACTAGATTTATTGAGAAGCCAAGATAGTAAGATGATATAAGTTAGTTAACTATTTGATCATAGAGCTATTAACTGAATATGAGTTGATTTAAAATTCTTTTAGAAGATATATGTGTACCATGTGTATGCCTTGTGCCTGAAGAAAAAGGCATAAGATTCCTTGAAACTGGAGTTAAATATGGTTGTGAGTCACCACATGAGTGCTGTAAATTGAACTCGAGTCCTCTGCAAGAGCCAATGCTCCTTGACCATCATGCCATCCAGTTCTACAAATGGACTTTTATGAATTGTTCTGAATGGTTTTATGCTTAAGATCACTGAACAAGTGATTTGTAAATTCAAATCATCCTATTTTTAGAATTGCGTATGAAAAGCCAATGATCTCACGTGTCTCAAAATCTTACTTTATATACTTTGTATAATAGTTGTATATTAACATAAATAACTAAATCTTTTTTTTTTTTTTTTAAACTTTTCAGGCATAAAAGTCTCAAGGCAAGAAATACTGGGCAACAAGGACAGGCGCCATCTTTAGGGCAGCAACAGCAAGTACTTCCTAAGCACAAGACCAGTGAGAAGCAAGAAAAGAGTGAGAAGCCACAAAAGCGCCCCTTGACTCCCTTTCACCATCGTGTGTCTATTAGTGATGATATTGGCATGGACACAGATTCAGCCAGCCAAAGACTTGTTATCTCTGCTGCAGATAGTCAAGTGAGATTCTCAAACATCCGAACTAATGATGTAGCAAAGACTCCTCAGATGCATGGCACTGAACTGGCAAATTCACCTCAGC
The DNA here is from genome assembly GCA_019843815.1 of Montemys delectorum. Taxonomy (NCBI): domain Eukaryota; kingdom Metazoa; phylum Chordata; class Mammalia; order Rodentia; family Muridae; genus Montemys; species Montemys delectorum. The sequence goes on along the minus strand of JADRCD010228120.1, from coordinate 42,083 downwards.
CTCCCCCACTTAGTCCTCATCCATGTGATGTGGTTGATGAAGGAGTGACTAAAACACCTTCAACTCCCCAGAGTCAACATTTTTATCAAATGCCAACACCGGATCCCTTGGTTCCTACCAAACCAATGGAAGATAGGATAGACAGTTTGTCCCAGTCTTTCCCACCTCCATTTCAGGAAGCTGTAGAACCTACCGTGTATGTTGGTACAGCAGTAAGCTTGGAAGAAGATGAAGCTAATGTAGCCTGGAAGTATTACAAAGTCCCAAAGAAAAAAGATGTAGAATTTTTACCACCTCAACTTCCAAATGATAAATTCAAGGATGATCCAGTTGGACCTTTTGGACAGGAAAGTGTAACATCAGTTACTGAGTATGTATTTTTTGTTTTTATTAGTCACTACTATAAGTTAAGAGTAAAAGGTGATGTAACTTCTTAATGCTAGGACTCTAGGCTTGGTTATAGGATAGGATTTATAAAAACAAATATTCCTGTTATTTGAATAATTTCTTTAATCTCTGAAGGAAACTTTTTATTATTAAACATTTAGTCACAAAAATGTGGAGAAAATAATATGTAAATGCTTCAGTGTCTGTCACCCAAATGAGGGGGTTACCTATGACAAGATCCACCTGTTCTAGTTCTCCTTTCACTGGCCTGAATTTGGCACTTATTTCTACACATGCTTTAAGACTACAGACTTAGTTAACTTGTATAATTGCTTCTTTTACTAGTCTATTTTCTTTTAGATGGACATCATCTTGTATGTTTTTCTTAGCAACAAAGTAGGTAGCAGTGAGTTGGGGAGAGTGGATGGATACACATTTGCTTGTATAGAATTTCTTTAGGAAACACTTGTGAAAGAGGAATTGTCACACCTTGAGATGTGTCCCTTCTCAATGACAGGTGTTAGGGACAGTTTGCTCTTCAAACAACTGGCCTACAGTTCATACCATCATAAGCCAGTAGACCATGAAAATACTGTTCGTTTTCATTTTTTATCAGACCTTGGCATAAGACTGTTTCAACTACATGAAAAATGGCAAGGCATTATTTTGATGCATGTTTGTAGATTTCTAGTAATATTAAACATTATTTAAAATATTCATTGAACAATTAGTGTTCTTCATCTGTGAATTACCTGTCTAAATTTTAAGGTTTGCTTTTCCTTCTTTATTCTTCCCATATTTTTGGTCCTAGTCCTGTACTATTAAACGTAATGTAGATATCTCTATATATCTAGTTTGCCATCTTTGTTCACTTAATATATGGCAAACTTTTGGCAGAATGTAGCTTTCTTTTGGATATTCCTTTCCTTTATATGTTGCTTGGAATACAATCTTAGCCTATTCAATAAGGCCTTTTTATTTTTAATGTGTAAATTTTTCTAATAGTGTAAATCAACTAGCAAAACACCTTTATTATAAGTGTGGATATTTTGCCTGCATGTTTGTGTGTGCACTGCATGTGTTTCTGATGACGTCAGAGCCCAGAGAAGGTTGTTGCATCTCCTGGAACTGGAGTTGCAGACTGTTGTGAGCTGCTATGTGATGTTGGGGATTGAAACTCCTGTGTTCTGAAAGAGCAGCCAGTGTTTTTAACCATTGGCCATCTCTCCACCCCACTATTAGTCTTAATGTTACATGATGTATTTGATTTTATTAGTTGCTTAAGATTGTACACATCCTCCTTTTTCTTTTTGTTTTACCTGTAGTCCTGGGTATCAAATCCAGTGCTGGGTGAATTCCAGGCAAGCAGTCTGTTACTGAGCAATAGACCCAGTGGGCTATTGTTTTTGTTTGTTTTGCTTTGTGTGCATGGAACATTTCAGCCTACAACACATGCATGCCTAGTACCCTTAAATCCTTTGGAACCTAAGGCTGTGAACTGCTATGTGGATACTGGCAGTTGATCACAGTTCTTCTGTAAGACTGGGAAGCAGGAGCAGCACCTAGAGCTGGATTCACACTCAGGAAAGAATTTCTTCCTTGTGGTCTTGGTGCTCTACACAGTCAGAGAAACTTGTCTAGTAACAAACTGTAGAAGCTAAACTTTTCTCCTTAAGATCTCTTTCTCACCTCATGATCTTTTTAGCTTCATGACCTACATACACATACACATACACATAAATGAATACACACACACAAACACACACATGCCATATGTAAGAAGATAGCTGCCCCCCCCTTTCTGAGTCTGAATTATTTTGTTTAACATAATGATTTCTAGTTCTGTCCATTTTCCTGCAAATTCATGATTTCGCTTTCTTTAATGGTTGTGTAAAATTTCATTATGTTTGTACCATACTTTATTCATTGATGGGTGTGTAAGCTGCTATAATTTGCTGGCTTTTGTTTAGTAATTATTCTGCTATAAACACACGTGGCTGAGTATCTTGATAGATCACATATGATCGAGGAACCTTTATGAGATTTCCATCATGCTTATAAGAAGTGAGTAAGTGTTCGTTTCCCCATATCCATGTCAGCATTTGTTGTCCCTCCCTACTGTTTTTGGATAGCTATTCTGACTAGGGTGAGATAGGATCTTGAATTTGCATTCCTGAACTGCTAAGCAACATTTACCCTATCTTCTACTTGCTTTCTGACTTAGCTACAATATCTTCTTTAGAAAGGAAGGAAGGGAGGAAGGAAGGAAGGAAGGAAGGAAGGAAGGAAGGAAGGAAGGAAGGAAG